>CAJHNH020003497.1:0-67470 GCA_905116865.2 Candidula unifasciata | reverse complement strand
GGGGAAAAAAGGGGGAACTGAGTGGCGGGTTTTCTAGGGGGTTTTTTCCCCAAACCAGGACAAGCCCGGCCCCAACTGCAATAAAAAAGCCATGTGAACCATTGGTTCGGAAGAGTCAACAATATTGGTCCCCTGCATCTATGCCCATATGCATCGTACCATGAGAGTTATTTACCTTGCACTGCAGCTTTTATGTACAGTGTTTTCCTCAGAATTTCGAACACCTCACAACTCAACAACTTGGAATCCGAACTGAACTTTCAACTAAGATGTGTTGTCTCCAAAGAGGATCGTGACGCCTCGGAATACGACTGACACGTCCCAGCCCTGCGATCTCCGCACAGAGCACCGCCTACGCTTCGGTTGGGTTTCGTCGCTGTAGCCAACATGTTTATGTTTCGGCTGGTCACCTTACGATTTTGCAGCTAATTTTATTTCGTTTGTTTCATTTTGTTCTATAATAAAACACTCACTGAAATTAGTTATGGCTGTTACAAAAAATGTAGCGTTTTAAAAAAAAAAAAAAAGAAGTTTTTTTGAGTATACCGAATAAGTTTCCTTAACTTGTCTGATTATCAATCTGTTACCGTTTTTACCTATTCGAGCCCAGTTATTATCTGTAAAACCATCTCTTCTCAATCAAACCGACCTCCAGTGTATCCCGGGCCCACTGCGCACACCTGGAAATGAGTTTAGCGGACAGATTGAAAAAAAAACGTATGAAAGGAAAATACATGGAATTGTAGAGAAAACAACCTAACAGAGAAACAACCACTAGGCAGGGCCCCATCAGCCAATAACTAAACAGAAAGCAACATAAAACTAATTTTTCTAAGAACAGGATTTCGTGCAGGCCCTAACTAGAACATGCAGGAATATTATATAGACATCTAAATCCCTACAATATGAATGTCAGGTTAGGGCCAAAAAAACGCCTGCAGCACATTAGGCAGACATGCCCTCTCTAGTTACAACTTCAAATAGAAAATCTGGGCTCAAGAGCAAAGTGTGTAGATGCAAAATGTGGTGAACCATGAAGGAGCTGCCAGAATGACATGCTTAATTCATGGAACTGGTAGCCATCTGGACTGTCTAACCTTAGAATGCCGGAATCGAACGTCAAAAAAGAAGAAGAAGAAAAGAGAAGAAGAAAGGATTCAAGAAAGAGAAGAGAAAGAAGAAGAAGAAGAAGAAGTAGAGAGAAGAAGAGGAAGAAGAAAGAGAAGAAGAAGACGAAGAAAGAAGAAGACGAAGAATCAAGCACGAAGGAAAAGAAGAAAAATAAAGAAAAGAAAGAAAGAAGAAGAAGAAGAAAAAGAAGAAGGAAGAAGAAGAAGAAGAAGAAGAAGCCGAAGAAGAAAGAAGAAGAAGGAAAAGGAAGAAGAAGAAGAAAAAGAAGGAATAGAAAGAAAGAAAAGAGAATAAAGAAAAGAAAGAAAGAGAAGACAAGAAAAGACGATAGAAGAAGAAAGAAGAAGAAGACGAAGAAGAAGAAGAAGCAAGAAGAAGAAATGAAAGAAAGAAATGAGATAAGATAAGAAGAAGGAGAAGAAGAAGAAGAAGAACGAGAGAAAGAAGAAGAAGAAGACGAAGAATGAAGAAGAAGAAAGAAGCAGAAGAAGAAGAAAAGAAAGAAAGAAAGAAAGAAAGAAGAGAAAAAAAAAGAAGAAGAGAAGAAGTAAGAAGAAGAAGAAGAAGAGAAGAAGAAGGAAGAAGAGAAGAAGAAGTAGAAGAAAAAGAAAAAGAAGAAGAAAAAGAAGAGAAGGAGAAGAAGCAGACTAAGAAGAAAGATAGAAGAAATAAAGAAGAAGAAGAAGAAGAAGACAAGTAGGAAGAAAAAGAAGAAGAAATTCCGCCACCGGGATGTCAAACTAAAAGCATCAAGCGTGTCAACGAAAGACACATCACCGATTTCGTTACTTAGTTCACCTGCACTGTTAGCTTCTGGCAGAAAGAATAGTCTGGTTGTTCGTCCATTTGGATTTGGACTTTGTGCTAGGACATGAGTTTTGTTATGTGTACATCCGTTTTACAAGTTACAACAGTCAATGCTGGTGTTGGTTCTGCAACGTCATTGTGATGGACTCTGCTCTGCATGGTCTCCACGATACATTGTGGCAAGTAGAAATCCGTTCAAACAGAGTGACAGCACGAGATACTTGTGGCTAGTCGAGTAAGCGAGGGGAAGGCCTGAGAGCTAGGACTCGGTGGTCAGTTGATCATGAGAATGTCAGAGAAAGACGGTGTTGTAGTAATTGAAGATGTAGTCTTTATTTCCGCGGCAAATGACTAGTGTTTAAATATGTCGCAAGCGTTGAAAGTCTGAATAATTGTTTGAGCATGTGGAACAAGTGGACCAGAATAAACTGATAGCATGTTACAAAGGAGCTGAGCGGCGTTGTGTTGTTTAAAACCATAGACGTGAGAGCAGTGACGAATTAATCATCCAGAGAGTGTGAGCCATGTCGCGAGTGAATATGTCGTAAGACAAAGTGCATGTCGGAGTGACGTTCGGCCTAAAACCATGTTCATCCAAGTCACGCCTAGGTTCATTTTATCAATGTAAAAGGATACGCAACTAACATTCAGATCTGCAGTACTACTGTACATCAATTCTTCTGATGTTGTGTGTGCATTTGGTTGTTCCTTTACCTCTCGGGCAGATGCAATCCAACTTCGAAAAGAATAGTCTTTAGTTAGTCAATCTTACGACGGGCTTTGTTGGTGAGGGAGTGGTGTCTATTCTTGTTTCCCCCCCAATGGGGCTCTCGAATCCAGACGACGAGGAAATCACCGAACACTATAGAAGTGTCTCTGCTAGATCAGAACCACTAACGTTTGTGAGGCTTTGGGAAAGCTGAAAAGCGGATGTAACAGTTGTCAGTCAGAGATTCTTGCAGATACACCATTATATCTCATCTAATAACATCAATATTGCGGTTGCAGAGAAGAAGAACATATCACTGCACTTATCTGGCCCGCAGCACTATTCTGCTCTGGTAGATGTACTCGGCAACAGGGATGAAAGGGTATTAGAACCTTTTCAGATAGGCTGTTAGACATACTTCAAAGAAAAAGATGGAGGAAGAAAAAATACAAAAGATGAAAAGATAAAGATTTAAAGATTCAGAAGTAAATAGACAACTATTGATAAAACCCACAAACATGTAAGCCCTCCTGGGTTGGTCATGAAATGAGCAAGAGGTAGAAAATAAATAAAGTAAACGACCGGGTGTCGAGGGAGACATAAGGTCCTGCTTCGTGCTCTTCTGGCTGCTTTGACGATAGACACATTGTGGTGCTGTAGAGTTTCTTTGATGTTATCTTCCCATATGTTTTTGGTCTACCTCTTACTCTACGTCCATTTAGTCTTTTGGTTTCTGCCTTGTATGGAATAGCATAAGAAGGATTTCTCTCTCTAAGTGGGCAAACACTTTGATTTGCTGTCTCTGTAATTTTGAATTGGTTCTGTGCCTACTTTATCTTGTATGACCTCATTCCTGATTTTATCTCTCCTGGTTACTCCTACAGTCTTTCTCACAAACCTCATTTGCATGGTTACTTATTTTCTTTTATGTTTTGTTGTGAGTGACCACGTCTGGCACTGGTAGCATAGGGTGGGAGTGAATATGCTTTGTAAGAGATGTCTCTTTGTGCTGACTGGGATTGCCTTATGATGTAAGACTGAAAGTAATAATCACATTAGTAAAATATGTGTGCAGCATAATAATCCTTTAAGTTAAGGAACTGACGGCTCGCCTGCGGATTCTGAAGGTCGTGGGTTCAAGTCCTGACGGAGTCTAAATTTTTTCTTCAAACGTGACTAAGGCTCTCAGCGTTAAATGAGTACCAGAAAAAAAAAGTCATGGAAAGTAAAGACGGCCAGCCTGATGGTGTCTACTACATCGCCCACCGAATGCCGATTTTTGTATAAAATATAGGTCTTGCCCTACATGCCCTATACCGTGTGAAGGCGAAAGGGCCCTTTATTTAATTTTGAAACTTTGAAGCAACTGAAACACTGCAAAACTAACTGCCGTGAAACGCCATGTGAAACGTAAGTATGTTTATTGGTTTCTGAAGAAAAGATGATGGTAACTGGTCACACAGACCTGCCCATACTGGACAACAGGTTACATCCCAACTGTTTGAGTAGCGCTCCCATGCAGCTGCATTACATGAGGCTTCAGGGATGTGTATGTCTTTGAGTCTCATCCTTGGGATGTTAGTTCTAGAGAATGCTAAAGTGCAGGGAAAATATATACATATAAATATATATATAAGGCTGTAGGTGGATATTTGCAGCCCTTAACCAGAGTATTCGATTTCGTGTTAGTAAAAAGTAAAGAACCCTTCTCCACGCCTTTAGGCGTATAGGGTTGGACATATATTTTGTACAGGCCAATCGGCACAAGATGGATGATGTGGTCAGCATTACGCCGGTCGCCTTTACTTACCAGGACTGCACCTGGTAGCTACAAAAGAAAATTAGGGGAAATTTTGTAGGTCAGTATATATTTTATAGCATATATTTTTAAAAGACAATCGTCGTTTAATGAGTTTGTGTGGCCAATATCGCGCCGGTCGTCTTTACCTTCCAGGAAAATTGCTGGTATCCAATTTAGGCAGGGTCGACCACGAAGTTTCAAAGTCAATTAAAAAAAAAAAAACACGTTTGGATGAGGATTCAAACCCAAAGCCTTCTCAGCGGTGTCGCGTGTGTGAGCTTTCCGATTTATATATATATATATATATATATATATATATATATATATATATATATATATATATATATATATCTGAATCCTCACCAAAAGTCTCGCGTATATATATGTTTATATATATATATAAATATACATATATATTTACACAAAGAGACAGGTATCGTTTATGGCTTATGTACCTTATGATAAACATACAGACTGATGTTTTTTATGTGGGCTTTTCCGATATACGTACGCGAAAGACTGTGGTCTTTTATGTTAATGCACTTGTTGATACTTTAGAGATTGGTGTCTTTCTGCGTTAGTGCACTTTCTGTTAAACATTTATTCGAGATCGGTTTCTTCTATGTGAAAGAACTTTCTCATAAATATTTATGAGAGATTTGTGCCTTTTATGTGAAAGAACTTTCTCATAAATATTTATGAGAGTGCCTTTTATGTGCTGCACCTTTTGCTAAATATACACGAAAGCCAGCGTCTTTTTATTTGAATGCACCTTTTGCTAAATATACACGAGAGACCAGCGTCTTTTTATATAAATGCACTCTTGGTCAAATATACACGAGGCCAGTGTCTTTTTTTTTATGAATGCACTTTTTGCTAAACGAACAAGAGACCAATGTCTTCATTATGTGAATGCATTTTTAGCTAAATATGCATGAGAGACCAGTGTCTTTTTTTAATGAATGCACTTTTTGCTAAACGTAACAAGAGACTTGTGTCTTCATTGTGTGAATGCATTTATGAAGTCGATGTGAACGTGCCTTTGTAATGTGCTGCGATCCCAGCTGCAGGCAATGCGCCTTGCGTAAATTCGACACGAAAGCCAGTGTCCACGCATATAAGAATGGCAAACTCTTGATTTAACTCAAATAAACCACACGAGGCCAGGGGCTGTTTTTTTTATGAATGTCCTGTTTGCTAAACATAACAAGAGACCAGTGTCTTTTTCTTGTGTGAATGCACTTTTTTAGCTAAATATGCACGAGAGACCAGTGTATTTTTAATGAATGGGTCACTTTTACTTTTTAAACATAACAAGAGAGCTTTTTTCTTGGTCATTTGTGGGATGCATGTTTTGTATACTTAAAGTGTTAAAAAATATAGTTGAGATGGCAATAGTCGGCTCTGTGGTTAAGTCCTAAAATGTTAAAAACCAAACATAGGCTTCGTAATGATGGGATCCAGGTTTTCCCTATTGCGGGCACAGGCGCCTTGCGTGTGGTTTCGACAGTTTTATGTAGGTTTATTGAAGTCCGACATCCCAGAAAGCAATGGCAAACTACTGGAAACAAACTTTCTAAAAAATACTAGAGAAACCACACAAATAGCCATGGGCTGTTACAAAACTTGGTTTCTGCATACGCATAGATCCTGTATTTTAGGATACACGCAAACTGAACTTAGATATTTGAGAAAACTGACTGTCTTTTTTTATCTTTAAAAAGTGCACGGAATGGTGCCGCAGTATTAACTTTTCAATGCTAAATTGTTTACAAATGACATAAATTTTGTGTGTCCAGTGTATTTTACAAAAACGAACACATTGAAAAAGTGCTCATTTTTGTGTAGTGACCCCTTAATATACATGACAGGCCAGTGTGTGTGTGTGTGTGTGTGTGTGTGTGTGTGTGTGTGTGTGTGTGTGTGGCACTTTTTGTGTGTGTCTTTTATGTGAACGTTCTGATAGATATTTTGTTGGTAATAAAAACACGTTTTGCTTTATGAGAGAATACATGAGATTTTTTGATTCATTTGAACTTTCTCATAGATATACACGAGAGACTGCTACCCGTTAAGTGAATGCAATTTATGATAGATATACAGGAGAAACCGGGGTCTTTCATATGAATGTAATTTTTAAGAAACAACACGAGAGACTGCTTTTATTCAACTCAAGAAAAAGTTCAGGCTTGTGTATTCTGCAGGCACGTAATTTGTAGCATGGCAATATATAACATGACAGCTTTCCGGTTCAATGGTCAAATCTTTGAATATCCATGGGGGGAAATGGGAGAGCAGGAGTGGAAAAGAGGGAGCCAGGATGGGGGAGGGGGGGGTGGGGTTGGTGGGGGAAAAGGGGGGGGGGGCGTGTCACTAAGACATGATTTCAAGGATATCCTGCTTAGAATGATTGTTAAACATTGTGTGTGTGTGTTTTTTTTTTTTTTAAATTTTATGCGTGAGTGTACATGTGATTATAATGAAATGAATATGGTTGTCATATTATGCTTTCATCTCTGTACTTATGAAATCATGTTTACGGATAAAATAACATTTTTGTGTGTCAAAGAACGTGTGTCTGGAAGGGCCGAGTGTAACCTGTCCCGCATGCCCATTTAGCGACTCTTTGAATGTGAAGTTCTTACATTTATTCATTTTCCTTTTTTCAGTGGCCGTGTAAGCGCAGTCGATAAGATGCTCGCTTTCAAATCCAGCTGCGACTCGCTGCAGCCCACGGTCGGTGTTTGAAACCGGGCGGCTCTCGGGGTTCACCCAGCCTCTAGGAAATGGGTAGCAGAGTTGTCACTCTGTGGTAAATGGAGGAACATCGCTGTAGCTACAGAGGTGCGTGCGAACGGCGACACAGGCGGATAATTCTTATCAGCTGTCCGTACTGGTGGCAGAGCACTCATGGTTTATAACCGTATGCAATGACGCGGGTTCACATCTCCCGACTCTACCTTTACCTTTTTACCCCTGACATACATTTTCGTTTATTTTACTTTGCATCAAAAGCCTCATTTCCCATATCTGAGGCCGAACCAAGACTGTTTGAATGTTTGTCGAGCTACATCCTTACACCACCAGGTTTGCACACTAATTACAGCGTGAACCGTCACGTACGGTTTTGATGGGAAAGTAAAGAGATGGAGGGTCCCCTTGCAAACATTACAAATCAATAACAGAATATCAGGCTAGAATTTTAATCTCATTTTTTAATGAAGACAAATACCTTCTCAAAGACAGCCCCAAGCAATGATTGCGAGAACAATGTGAGTGATTTATAAAAGCCATTGCAGTTTTGGGAGAATTCATGTATCAAGTTTTCAAAATAATGCTACTATATTTAGAAGAATATAGAAGTGATGGGCAGTAGCGAAAAAGTGTCGACAAAAATTAAAGTGAAAAGTGAAGTCTACCGGTAAAAAGTGTCGATCAATAGTCACAAAAATAAGGTCCAGCGGTAAAAAATGTGGACCAAGAATAATAAGTGTGTACCAATATTAAAAAGTTAGGTCCAACGCGCGAAAGCGTGGACCAATAGTCACAAGTAGGAGCCAAGAGTCAAAAGTAAAATTCATTGCTAACAAATGTGGACCAATAGTCAAAAGTATGCACCACCATTTCAAAGCAGTTCCAGGGGTACAAATAGTGGACTAATAGTCACAAGTGTTTCAGTAGTCAAAACTAGGTTTCACCACTCAACAGTGTGGACGAAAAGTCACTGTTGTGGACCAGTAGTCACACAAAAATTAAAAATGTGGTCAGCGGTCAAATGTTGGTGAGCTCGAATGCCCTCGCTGCAGGTAAGATTCACCTAGTCGATCTACAAGTGTGAACCAATAGTCAAAAGTGAGTTTTAGCGCCCAAGAGTGTGGACCAAAAGTTACAGCTGTAAGGACTTCACCTGGTACCCATTCAAAGCTGGATCCACATCGGAGTCAAGGTAATTTGAAAAACAAAAAAAAAAAGTCCAGTTGCGCCAGGACGCAAACCAACGACCTTCCAATCAACAGGCGGGCGTCTAACCGCCAACGCCACGACGAGTCCCTTTGTGAACCAGTAGTCACACAATGATAAAAAGCGAGGCCAGCAGTCAAATATTGGTGAGCTCGAATGCCCTAGCTGCAGGTAAAATTTACCTAGTCTATCCAGTTTGCCTGTCTATATCCTTCTCTTTATGTCGCTTTTTTTTTAATCCATAAGACTTTCCGAGCTGCTATTATTTGCTGCAGGTCTGTTGCTGTCCATCCGATGTTAACCCATATAAGTTTACAGTTCTTAATGTCCATTTAAATTTTCCTTCTCCAGGTTTCCTAAGCTTTCGAGGAAGCGAGCCCACATTAGATAATAGAATATTTGGAGAAAAAAAAAAAAGTGGGTCACGGGATAATGACAGAATCATCCCTCGAGTGTCGATTAGTCTATTGCGCTGCAATATAAAAAAATGGGGAACATTGCATACCTGGTTAAACTATCTACGGCAGTGTTTCCCAACTTTTTGTGTGTGCCATACCCCACCTAAGCCTTTCTAAAATTCTTATGCCCCCTATTTAACATATACCGAATTTTTAATATAGTAAAATCACGGGTACGAACATGGTGGACAGAAGTTACCTATACGTTTACCCAGCTGGAGTAGCGACTGAGAGTAGAAATAGGTTAATTTAAACTTAAACTCTGGACGAGTCCATTTTCGAATTCCCCCCCCCCCCCCCAAACAAACAAATGCCCCCCCCCCCAACCGTTGTTCATGGGTCCAACGTTGGGAAACACTTATCTACAGTATGATTATTCGGTTAGTTTTACGACGGTCTTCCCATTTACACACCATCGGTTGTGTGTTAGACCCAGTATCTAAATGTTTTAGAAGTGTTAAAAGCTTTGTCATGGTGAAATATACAACACGAGGTATGAGCGTGAGTGCGGAATATCCCCGTGACCTTGTGTGAAAGTCGGATCGCTCGAGGCCGACCTATAAGAAGTGACGTGTCCAGTAGGTTGTCCAAACAAAAGCGAGCTAGTGTGTAGCTGTGTGTGTAAATGGGGAGACCAGCGTAAAATTTACCGATTATTCTTCAATCACAAGCTCAAGAGTTTCTTCAGACGAGCACGACTGCTAGGTTGCTACAGCAGAGAAACACCTGTTTTACAAACCCCCATTGGTTCAATCATCCACACTCAACTCGTCAAGCATACAATTAATATCACTGTGTACTCCCACACCCTCTGACCTCTGGCACATTTACATACTAAAGTGAGCTAGAACACAACATGTGTATTATAAATAATATTTGTCTATTCTGTTGACTATTGATGTAGCTTGTTCCAAGTATGGCAGACTACAAAGTTACTATTATATGCTTCTTTCGCTCAACTGCGTAATCTATATTAACATATTCTTCACATAATTCTAGGGACGACAATAAAGAACAAGCAAGAAATAACATTTCTACAAAAACAAACGAAATCGAAAACTTGGTACGCCAAGTTAGATTACGCGACGATTTTTGGAAACAATCATCACATGTAGGTGGACAGAAAGAAAGTTAATTTTTATATATAGAAACTTAAAATCAACTTGAGCATAAAACGCCAAGAATACTCCCAAAACTTTTTTTTAGAAAAAACAAACAAATTATAACTCAAATAACTTGCTGCTCTGGTAAGTGCATCGGAAACACAGGAAGCTGCAGATGGGAAATATGTGGACGAAAAAAGAAAGGAATCAATGGTGCGGTTCATTGATCTTTTCTTAACAGTGATTTGATGACATTATGACGGAAGTTGCTAAGTGAACTCAGTCAAAGAATTTGAATTGATTCTGTAAAAGTGACGCACTTTTACGATTTTCTCCTCCGCTTTTACCCCTTTTCGTCTCCTCCTCCTCCACTTCTTATTGTCCTACTCTGTTTTATTCCATACACTCTTTATTTCCTGCTTTAGTTTTTCTCTTCCTGTTCACTCTTCTTCAATGTCTTTTACAGCTCACTCTTTTTCTTGTTCTCGTTCTTCTTTTCTTCTTTTTCTTCTTCCTTTTCGTCTTGTTCTTGTTCTTCTTGTTCTTCTTGTTCTTCTTCTTCTTCTTCTTCTTTCTCTTCTTCTTCTTCTTCTTCTTCTTCTTCTTCTTCTTCTTCTTCTTCTTCTTCTTCTTCTTCTTCTTCTTCTTCTTCTTCTTCTTCTTCTTCTTCTTCTTCTCTTCTTCTCTCTTCTTCTTCTTCTTCTTCTTTCTTCTTCTTCTTCTTCTTCTTCTTCTTCTTCTTCTTCTTCTTCTTCTTCTTCTTCTTCTTCTTCTTCTTCTTCTTCTTCTTCTTCTTCTTCTTCTTCTTCTTCTTCTTCTTCTTCTTCTTCTTCTTCTTCTTCTTCTTCTTCTTCTTCTTCTTCTTCTTCTTCTTCTTCTTCTGCTTCTTTTTCTTCATCTTCTTTTTCTTCTCCTTCTTCTTCTTCCTCTTCTTCTCCTTCTCCAATATTCTATATTCACTTTTGATAACAAACACTAAAAATCCATAACAGTATAAATATCCAGCAATACGGATCAACTCATCATGATCATGTAGCATGTCCCTTGCAGAACGTCGCTCTCATCACAGTCTGCATGAAAGGGACTCGACCTCTCGCCAGCTCTCCCCCCTTATGCACTTTCATTCTCAAGGAGTCACTTAAATTATGTGCCCATCTTTGTGTCGGTTGGTCCCTGCCCCTCCTTCCTGGTACCATGCCTTTTGCTTTAATTTTTTCCAATCCGTCGTAGCGCTTGATATGACAAAAATATTTCAGCTTCCGAGACAGGATGCTGTTTATTAGCAAATCCTCCTTGAGATTCAGATCTTTCAAGATGTCAGTATTTCTCCTCATTTTCGTCCAAGATATTCTGAAAATATTTCGATAGCATCTCAGCTCAAAAGCTCATATTCTCTTTCTTAAAGACTAGGAGACAGTTCGCGACTCACACCCGTATGTTGCTACAGGGAAGATGCATGCTCTCAAACGGATCAACTACAAATCACAAAAACGATTATTCAAAAATCTTTCCCATTTCCTTCTATGGCGATCCACTCTAAGAAAACAGTCGCGCTTCTATTTTTGGAGATTCAACATCTAGAGATGGTAGGTAAAGCTTCCGATAAAAACGAAACGAATTTTCGCAGGTTGTCTTTGATTTCCTATGTCCAAATCGTTTTATAATTTACAATTGCTCATATATTGTTTTTTTTTTTTTAAAGCTTTTTATTTGTGTAATATTTCTTTGACTAGTAATTTGTGTTTTCATAAAAAATAGAATAAAGAGTAATTGACACATGCATTGACATTGTTTGGAAATCTGTTCATATGTTCAGCGACGTATAGTGACTATTTTGACAGCCTATTGCACATACAATGACAAATCCACGACCCATAGGAGTCCAGTGCTAGAGATGACGCCTGCGAGTAAAAACTCAATGAAACGAAGCGTGCAATTTGATATTTTGAAGTTTTATGTACTCACTTAAATGTAATCATGCTGCTAGATCTAAAACAGTGTATGCTTGGTCAAATACCGTAAATAAGGCAAAACGAATACTTGGTGCTTCAAAAACTGTTACAAGGACATGATTATTAGCAAGTTGCATGCCACATTTCAACAACTTTCACTGAACAGTTACTGAGTTACAGATTTGTAACGATGGACATCACTTCTGGAACATTCTATAAGCGACAGAGCCCTACAGTAAGTCAGGGTATGAAGTGAAGGTCTTGCTACATTCTGGGTTACGACACACATGGTCAAGGTGACCATTTCGCTTCATCATCGGCTTTACTTCCCAGTCAATTCCCCCAACAATTCTATAAATAGTTTGGTACCCAATTTTTGAATCAAATATGAATGGTACCATGTGAAGATAGAGTTTTTTTTTGAAGTATCTGTGGATACATTTTATTCCCCCCCCCCAATGTATTACTATAATTTTAGTTATTATTGGTATTTTTATATTATTAGTGCGCACTCAAACAAGGTTTGAACACTTTTAACCCCGCACCTAAAACCTATAAGGTTCCTGAGCGCTCCCCCTCCCGCACACACACAACCACCTGAGTGGCGATGGAGCCTCTGTAGAAATCAATGAACGTCAACGTATAGTCAGTTGGAAATGCTGAAATTTGCCGTTCACACGAACATACCCTCATAGAACATGACAAAATTCATATCAAGCCATCAAAATAGCACGAACTGTTTAATAAATGTATATATATATCAAGTATAGATTAAACACATACAAACACACACACAAACACAGAGGACTATTCCCAAGTGTTTAAAGAGAGACACGACAGGTTTGCTCATTCGTGTCGTACATAATATACAGAAATGTCAAAAATTGGGAACTGAGTATGGGTTGGAGTTAACCGAATGAACCGAATTTTAGATAAGATGATTTGTAAAGAATATCCGCATGTCATTTGTGGAGGCAGATAAACATTGAAATCCAGTTTAAGAATAAAGTTGTTATGTAATTTGTTCCGATTCTCACTCAACCACCCGCCCAACCCAAAAATGTTTAACGTTTCATGTTTCTCTACAAGAGCAGACACATTCACTCTTTTTGCAGTTTAATTCTGGTTATATTTATGGTTTTATTTCTTTTAATGTCACTGCAGTGATTTATCTTGCTCTCTTGCATCCACATAGCTTGACGGAAAGATTAGGTTATGTCGTAGATCACTTTTGGTGTATGTGAATATTTTACACTTACACGGCCCTGGCGGCTTTATACATATCAGGGACGTCAATGACAGTTAAGAACTACTTGCTCGACCAACAGTTCATCGACATCCATGACAGTTAACAACTACTTGTTGGACCAAACAGTTCATCGACATCCATGACAGTTAAAAACTACTTGCTCGACCAACAGTTCATCGACGTCCATGACAGTTAAAAACTACTTGCTCGACCAACAGTTCATCGACGTCCATGACAGTTAAAAACTACTTGCTCGACCAACAGTTCATCGACATCCATAACAGTTAAGAACTACTTGCTCGACCAACAGTTCATCGACATCCATGACAGTTAACAAGTACTTGCTCGACCAACAGTTCATCGACATCCATGACAGTTAACAACTACTTGCTCGACCAACAGTTCATCGACATCCATGACAGTTAACAACTACTTGCTCGACCAACAGTTCATCGACATCCATGACAGTTAACAACTACTTGCTCGACCAACAGTTCATCGACATCCATGACAGCTAACAACTACTTGCTCGACCAACAGTTCGTCGACGTCCATGACAGTTAAAAACTACTTGCTTGACCAAACAGTTCATCGACGTCCATGACAGTTAAAAACTACTTGCTCGACCAATAGTTCATCGACATCCATGACAGTTAAAAACTACTTGCTCGACCAACAGTTCAGCGACATCCATGACAGTTAAAAACTACTTGCTCGACCAATAGTTCATCGACATCCATGACAGTTAACAACTACTTGCTCGACCAACAGTTCATCGACATCCATGACAGTTAACAACTACTTGCTCGACCAACAGTTCAGCGACGTCCATGACAGTTAACAACTACTTGCTGGACCAAACAGTTCATCGACATCCATGACAGTTAACAACTACTTGCTCGACCAATAAATCATCGAAGTCCATGACAGTTAAGAACTACTTGCTTGACCAAACAGTTCAGCCACGTCCATGACAGTTAAGAACTACTTGCTTGACCAAACAGCTCAGCGACGTCCATAACAGTTAACAACTACTTGCTCGACCAATAAATCATCGAAGTCCATGACAGTTAATAACTATTTTCTCGACCAACAGTTCAGCCACGTCCATGACAGTTAAGAACTACTTGCTTGACCAAACAGTTCAGCGACGTTCATGACAGTTAAGAACTACTTGCTTGACCAAACAGTTCAGCCACGTACATGACAGTTAAGAACTACTTGCTTGACCAAACAGTTCAGCCACGTCCATGACAGTTAACAACTACTTGCTCGACCAACAGTTCATCGACATCCATGACAGCTAACAACTACTTGCTCGACCAACAGTTCATCGACGTCCATGACAGTTAAAAACTACTTGCTTGGCCAAACAGTTCATCGACGTCCATGACAGTTAAAAACTACTTGCTCGACCAATAGTTCATCGACATCCATGACAGTTAAAAACTACTTGCTCGACCAACAGTTCAGCGACGTCCATGACAGTTAAAAACTACTTGCTCGACCAATAGTTCATCGACATCCATGACAGTTAACAACTACTTGCTCGACCAACAGTTCATCGACATCCATGACAGTTAACAACTACTTGCTCGACCAACAGTTCAGCGAAAGACAAGGACTCGGTAGTCAATTTGAATTTGTGTGCAGCAACCAGAATTGTAAAAGGCAGACCATTTTTAATTCAAACCCCCAAATTAGTGTCAACAACAGCAACAGCTTACAAGTACACTCAGTCAATAGGCGAGCTGTCTTTGCTATGCGCTGTGCAGGAGGTGATCGCTCGGACTTACAAACATTTTGTGGAATAATGAATCTCCCGCCGCCTGTCCAGAAGAGTACATATAAACTAATAAATGAAAGGATAGAAAGTGCTGTTAGCTCCTCTCAAGCAGCTAGCATGAAGAAAGCTGCAGAAATAGAATTTAGATTAGCAGAGAAGACAGATTCAGTTGATGATAGCCGGGATATTGATGTGTCTGTAGATGGAACGTGGATGACCCGAGGACACTCCTCAAAAATAGGAGTAACCACGCTCATTGGCTGTGTCACAGGAAAGGTTATTGACACAGGTGCACTCTCAAAAGTGTGCAAATCTTGTGACTACTGGAACACACAAGACAAAGATTCAGAAGCTTATGAGTTGTGGGAACAAAATCACCAATCACAGTGTACATCTACACATAATGGTTCATCCGGAGGTATGGAAGCAACAATCGCTAAAGAATTATTTTCCATGTCAGTTGAAAAATATAAGCTGAGATACACACGCTTCATTGGAGATGGTGACACAAACAGCTTCAAAAACAGTTTCTGATTCAAAACCATACGGTGACACACCTGTTGTGAAGATAGAATGTGTCGGACACGTGCAAAAAAGAATGGGAACCAGACTACGCAAGATCAAGAATTTTTGGGGGAAGGGAAAGAAAACTGTCAGATGGGAAGAATATTGGTGGAAAAGGAAGGCTTACGGACACACAGATTGACTCTATTCAGAAATATTATGGGAATGCAATCAGAGGTAATAAGAATGACTTGAAAGGAATGCGAGAGGCTGTTTGGGCAATATATTTTTCACACAAACTCTCCACGGATCAAAAGCCTGTTCACAATCTCTGCAAAATTAGTTGGTGCCATATCAAATAGCTGTTGCTACCAACACAGAAAAAGGATTATAAACATAAAAATTCCCTGCCTGCAGCAGTTATGGATGTCATCAAACCAGTTTTCAGAGATCTCTCGAACCCTGACCTGTTAAGAAAATGTCTAGATGGCTACACCCAGAACGCTAACGAATCAATCAACAGCACAATTTGGCGACATTGCCCTAAACACAAGTACCACGGATTAGTAGCTGTCAAGATTGCAGTTGGCATTGCAGTACTCATTTTCAATGATGGAGCAAAAGCCCTAGAAGCACCCCTAGTGGCAATGCAACTATTGTGTGGACGTTTCACGTCAGAATTTTTCATCTCGACTGACACGTTACGGCTGAAAAACTCTCAGAAGAAAGCAACAGAAGCATCATTGGAAGCGAGAAGTGCAAGAAGGAGGAAAGCGACTTGGTTTAGAGGAGGTACAGGCTCAATCCGAAGGTTTTCCTTACTTGACAGGGAGTCACTGAGGTGTAAAAATCTAAAATATTTTTCACTAAAAAAAATTAACGTCGTTTGTTGTAAAATGTTACATTTTTTTCACTTATCCTGGTATAACTTTATCAGATATCAACTAATCTGCATGAAATTTTGCATGCTTGTTCACATTATAACTGGTTGTAGCCTATTCTAAGGGAATTCAAATATCATGATTGTGTACATTTTTATGTAATTTCAAATTTGTAATTTTCCACATACAAAAAGAGGAAATTTCAGGTAGCTTAACATAAAATCTATTAAATGTGTACTGTTTTCCATAGTCCGGGCCATACTCACACCATTTTTGTATGTGCAGTTTAATTTTAAAGGAATTTGGCTGCACCATTTTCCTAAAAATATTTCCAAAGTAAACATCTATATTTTGAATATTTAAAAAATAAATTTTTGACTTAAAAAATTTATTATTTCACATGTATATATTGAATTCCAAAGATGTTTATTTTATATGATAGCCTGATCATATGGTCATTATGTCTGCAAATTTGAGAGTCCTATCTTTAAAATTGAATTTTTAATGATTTCTTTTCTGCCGCGACTGATTCCCTGCTAGAACTGCCCCCTTAACAACTACTTGCTGGACCAAACAGTTCATCGACATCCATGACAGTTAACAACTACTTGCTCGACCAATAAATCATCGAAGTCCATGACAGTTAATAACTATTTTCTCGACCAACAGTTCAGCCACGTCCATGACAGTTAAGAACTACTTGCTTGACCAAACAGTTCAGCGACGTTCATGACAGTTAAGAACTACTTGCTTGACCAAACAGTTCAGCCACGTCCATGACAGTTAAGAACTACTTGCTTGACCAAACAGTTCAGCCACGTCCATGACAGTTAAGAACTACTTGCTTGACCAAACAGCTCAGCGACGTCCATAACAGTTAACAACTACTTGCTGGACCAAACAGTTCAGCGACGCTGGTACAAATATTAATGACAGTCAATTCGACATCACACTCGTATTTTAAAAAAATTCATTGGCTGGGCAATAAATTCCTCATGGTATATAATATCCCAAGGTGTAAGTCTATCAAAACCGTTTGTCGATACAGCTGCGTTGTCTTTAATTAAATATCTCCCTCTCTCTCTCTCTCTCTCTCTCTCTCTCTCTCTCTCTCTCTCTCTCTCTCTCTCTCTTGTTGAACACCACCACAGGACATCACACAGAGCGATAAACACCCTGTGACACAAAGTGCTACCATGCGGATGAGGATCACTCCGTAGAGAGGTCGCAGAAACCCTTATTAGCCGACAGGCCATATTTATGGCACAGCTATCTCTAGTACGGCACTCATAAAGACGTTATCACTGTCAGTGTTTCTTGACTTCATAACTTTATCATATTTGATCATTCCTCACCTGTTTCTGCACGTTTAAACATCATGATAGTTGAGTTAGACGAAGACTGAACATTCTCTCCACTGTTTCATCTGCACGTAATACATGCACTTTTAATTCTTCTTCTTCTTCTTCTGCCTTTCTAGCCCCCAATGGAGCATAGGCCCTCAGCCAACTCAAGCCAAGTCGTTCTATCCTCCGCTATCGCATGCAGTTCTCCATATGTCATCCCCAACTGTTTAATTTCGCTCTTTAGCTCTCTTTTCCATATGTTTTTGGTTTCCTTTATTTCTACGCCGCTGTTGGTTGCAGAAAAAAACATTCTATATTGTACTAACGTTTTTTTAACGTGTGTCCTATCCAATTTCAGCGTCGTTTCTTAACTTATTGATCAAATTACCCTTGTCATCTGCACGTAACACAGGCACTTTCAATGACTATTTAAGAAACATACAATGAAAGCCATCCTTCAAAAGTGTACAGAATTTTATCAGTTAATTCTACTATTCTCAAACATGCGTACACTATATTTCTGTACCGAAGGCAAATATTCTCTCAAAATAAAATTGGCTTCCATGTCGACCCAGACTACAATGAGCAAGATATAATGGAAGTAAAGGCAGTCGGCATACTGTTGACCACATCACCCACCCACTGAGTGCCCATTGGAGGTTTATATGACTCTGCACCAAAGGCGTGTAACTGGACCTATTTCAAATAGACACCGCTTATTGAAGATCAAACTACTGGACGTAAATTTGCCTATATAAACCACACAACAGCCAGGGGCTGCTAGGGTTGGTTTTGCAACGTCCTTAAAAGGATACGCAACTAACCATTGAAGATCTCTGAGCCAAGATAAATTTTAAAAAAATCATCTCCTGGATAAGGATTTAGAAATTATGTAAATTGGGCCGACAGGTTAACCCGCTGGACATAACTCTACGCCATTACTCTGCCCTAAAATATGTCCTCCCCATTTTTAAATCAGCATCGTCATCCGTGCCAACTGGCGTCGGCGATCATGCCTCTTCCCAATCTGTGATGCGCAACGGTGTGTATCAATCAGTTCGTGTGCTGACACCCCTCCATGCCATCACAGAAGGCTGTCAAGAATCTTCTCCCGTTGTCTTCCTCTGTCTCACGTTCCAGTGGTCACAACACGTTCCAGTTTCCTCTTGTCACCTGACCAAATCATGATGATTGTTTCCTTCTAATGCTTGTGATAAGTGGTTTTCCAGCCGTCGACTCTTTCAAATCTTTGGGTTGCTCTTTTTGGTGGTCCAATAGAACCCGTTGCCAAAACTGCAAACTACTGCCTGAATTTTACCACTTTTGTAGTGTAAACCGTTGTCTTTGAGCCTAATGTTTTAGGATCGTATGGCTAGTGCTGTCGCCGTGGACTGTGCAAGGAAGGGTTTTCTTATTTGCCCATAGTACACGCTGATGACTCGATTTTCTTACTTATTAATAACAGACTACTGCTACTGTTTCTATATGGCTGTGAAACATGGACCTTTAAACAGCTGAACTCCGAAAGTGGACGCAGGCATTCGAAATGAGATCTTTGGAAAAATTCTTGGGAATATCATACAGAGACCACATAATAAATAACGAGCACATTGACAACTATGGAGCTCCTTTAACTACAGTAAAAAGAAGGAAAATGCAATGGTACGGACGTGTAATAAAATCTAACGGCTTCTCAAAAACAGATCTGCATGTTCACTAGAGGGGAAGAGGAAAAAGGGCAGACCAAGAAAGACCTCCATACAGAACTTGACTGATTGGGCGAGCCTTAGGCATTACTGATTTGAGAATCGTCATCATAGCACACCGGGCATACCCATAGATGCTCCGTCTCCAGTAGCAAATGACGTAAGGTGTAGATGGTAATTGTTTCCGTAGCACGCTGATTATACACACGTCGTTCTCTTCCTCTCATACGTCCCTCCTTGCCGGACCCACGCTTAATTCCTTGTTCACACATTCTTGCACATGTTATTTCATCTAATCGGGTGTCTTCTGTCAGCAGTCGTTCATATATGGTCTTTAGAATATCTCCCTTGTCCAGTACAAGTGTTCCCGTAGCTTTTTCTTTTGTAGCCAGAAGATCCCCTTTTCATTTCCTCAGACTCCTGCAGTTCCCGGAAAGTATATCCACGTAATTTCCTGCAATGTTGGCGTACTGATGCATGGTATCCACTCTGCTACATTATTCCATTTGAACCTTCCGCAGTACTGACTGAGAATAGGACACATTAATTGCTCTGGTAACTATGTTTTCTGGTATCTAGATTGCATCATTTAGGCATGCCTTGGGGAGGGAAAGGGGCTGATCAGACACTGGTGACCCAGCGACAGGTAGAGTTATGGGACAATGACAATGAAAGTAAAGTAAAAAATAATAAAGGTCACTTCACCACGCTTTTAGGCGTAAAGGGCATATAGGGCTAGACCTATAATTTTATAGACCAATCAACACAGGATGGGTGATGTGGTCAGCATCACGCCGGCCGCCCTTACTTCCCGGGATTGCACCCGGTACCCACTTAAGGCTGGGTCGACCTGGGAATTGAGGTCATTTTTTAAAACAGTCCGGCTCCGCCAGAGAGTGAATACACGACCTTCCGATCCGCATGCGTTCTAGCCACAAGCGACACCCCAAAGACAATGAAAGGTCCCTTTACACGCGAGTGGCGCATTGGTCATATCAGGCTAGCCTCATATTTGCATAGCTCCTCCTCTATTGATGATGTGGTTAACAGCACGTCGGTGGTACAATAACAATAATAAACACAATAACAACAATTGTTCTCAAGATGACATTGATTTTAGCGGTTGTTATAATGGTAACAATCTCATCAAAAGTGGAAATATTCTCCTGTAGCTTTAGTAGCAACTGTTTCCTTTTATTGTTACTATTCTAATTATGATTTTTTTTGTAGCAGTAGATGTAGTAGTAGAAGAAGCAGTAATAGTAGAAGTAGAAGTCTGTACTATAGGCTGTATGTTTCATATCTGAAGACGTTTTTGAAACCTTTTTTTTGCGCATCATACATACATGTGTGTATTAGGTCATGTTTAAAGCGCAATGTAACCGTTACTTTAAAAAATCAGTGCTATATACCGGTGTTTTTACTAACTTATCTTAGGTATGATGGCGTTAACTATTGAAGAAAGATCCCAATATTGTCAGCAATTTGGCCAGTGGAATCGATTGGGAATAGAGCTGTAATGGGGAAAATAGAACACAAAGCTAAAGCAGTATATGTTGCATTAACTCAACAGACATGGTTTAAAAAAATAAAAACGGTAAAAAATTGAAAAAAAAAAAGAAAAAGATCTACATTCTGTACTAGAGGGTGTGACTATACTATATGGGGTAAGATAGTAGTAATAGAAGTGCTGGTGATGGTGGTAGCAGCAGATGTGGTATTATCAGTAGCAGAACAAAACTCAGAACACACCGCTTTAAGCAAAACATATAATCCGTTAACTTGCCAAACCAAATTATCCAAAAGTGAACCAAAGGCAAACATGCTCAAAAGACCAAAGAGAGACCTTCCAGTGATCCAAAGTTCCCTGACTGGTCTTTTATCCCGTGATTTGTTTTCTCCAGCTGTCTTTCTCCGTTACGGAAATACAGCACTAAAGACGTGTAGAGAAAGCTCTTGAACTTAATTAGATCTGGTGGAGTGGAAATGTAATCATTGAAAATCTGGAACCGCTTGCTCAGTCCCAGTTGGTTGATTGTGTGACTCGGGCTTCTGTTGTGGCTTCTCTTACGTTTGAAAATAGATTTGAGTTTTTGAGACCAACGCGACCTTTCTGGTCAAAATAACGGCTTATGCGGGATGTTGACCGTATCAGGCACCGAGGGCCCATTGGTCTATCAAAACAAGTGTCTAACATTATTTGTGCGATGCGCTACTGGCTGAAAAAAATTATCTTTTCTTTTTCTTTTACTTTATCTAAAATCTTTCATTCTCAAATAACAAGCCATGGGGGGTGACTATTTACTCATTTGCACCAGTTACCAAACTGCTTGCTTGCTTTTTGTAAAAGAAAAAGATAATTCGATCTCGTTCAGACTTTTTCGGCTATGTAGCTGATGCCTATAGTTGCGATCTTTATTGAGTATGGCTGGTTCAAATATGGTTTATTTTTGGTTCCATTTTGTTGTGTTGTTCTAGACGGTGTAATTGATGTTGCTTCTTCCTTGTAATAAGTTACCAAATAATTATGCTTGTATTTGTATATTAGTTTGTATAATAATAATGAGGGTACAAAGGACAAAAAAAAAAAAGAGTAAATACTGTATTTTTCTCAAAGAAACTTACACCCAAAGAGGATCGAATGCGCTCAATTAGAACAAAACACGATATTGATCACATTATGAAAAGAGAAAAACTGCTGTACATCATGACAACGGAAAGTTGGAGGAACAGAGAAGCAAAGAACCACATTAAACATTTGATGTTTAGTTGGGGCATGCTAAAACATCCAAAAACACATTTGTCAGCATTTTTTGAATGTGTATTTGGGTCCTGTGGATGTTGTATACGTATTTTTTGTGTATTTCACAACTGACTAACGAGCATTGATTATGACCTTTTGGGATGGAAAGACTTAATAATCTTTACTGATCTGAGACATTTCTATCTCTCTCTCTATCTCATGCTCTCTCTCTCTCTCTGCCTCTCTCTTTCTCTCTAGTTGACATGTAATCCTCTTTATCATGTGCCTTGCGATTATCGTAGGCGGTTACGGCCTACCCAGACGATCACCAGAAACGCGATTCAGGTCAGTGTGCTTGTCCAGTGCCATTCATATAGTCAAACTATCCAGGTATTTATCGTATTGTGCTAGTTATTGAGACATATGGATTGACATACACAGTGTTGGTAGAAAGTGATATAATGGGCCTCAGTTTTGATTATAAGAAGACAGAAGTAATGGTGATATCTCAGAAAAGATTACAACTTAAATGAATAATACAAGTCAAAGACGTTATTTCAGGAAAAGTACAGAGATTTAAGTATTCTGGTGCATAGATAAAGGACGGTGTATCACAGAGATAAAGAAGAACATAAAAGGACAGGCGAAAACTCTAATAAAATTAGGAAAACTCTTCTTTTGCTTTTTTTATCGTCTTAGTTTTTCTTCCTATTCTTGTGTCGTCTCACTGCTTCCAGGTTGTTGCTCAGTGACGTGGTTTTCTGTATTAGTTTTTCGCTTCTCTGGTGGCTTGGGCGATACATTGTTTATATTTTTTCTTCAGTTTTCAGTTACATAATGTTATAAACCTTTCTTGATCTTCCCCTAACACTCCTTTCTGATGTTCTTGTGTAACATGTAACATACATCGCATGCAGAACAAGGTATGGAATAAATCCATGCCACGTGAAAAATAATTCGTTAATGCTATATAGAGGCAGTTTTAAGATATTTATGATTTTACATAGAAATCCTTATAATTTCTTAGATAGTCAAAAAGAGCAAACCAGATGTTTTGAAAGAGGCGAGGGATCAAAGTCAACAGGTGTCTCTCTTTCTCATACACACCCACCCACCCATTCTCCTCCCCCCTCACCCCCCCCAACCACACACAGAGGACAGAAACAGTCATCGTTCCAGAAATAAATGGAATATATTGTGACCAATGCAAAGATCTGTGAACAAAAGAGACGGAGGTAGACTACGCGGGAGCAATCTTGAGAGCCTTTTCTCATGTCATACAGGGGTGGCAGCACAAGAACTCATTGATATATGATGTTGACGATAGCAGAAAATGGCGAAAGGCATGCTGCACACACCAGTCGGCGTGGCACTTGATAACAGTGGTGTCGAATTATAATGTATATTTTATAACCGCATTTTTATGTAACATTCGTTTTTTTTTTTTTTCAAATCAAACGCAGACAGTGACCTAGACAAACCAACATACAATTTTAAAAATGGTTAGTTTGACGTTAGACTCCCCAAATATGGTAGGTCACATTTCATTCAAACGTTTGTTGGGCTGGTCGACTTTCTTGAACGTTAAAGGTGTGTCCCGCTCTGTTGTTTGGTTTCTGCGATGTCTTGCATTTAGGTTTTCAGTCCAAAAAAGAGAAAGCCTGTGACAGAATTTGCAGCACTCTTTAGGGGAGTTGTGTTAGACCCAGTTTCTCCATGTTTTTGGAGTGTTATAAGCTCTGGCGGCTAAAATATACAACGCGCGATAACAACGGCATTGCGGAACACCCCAGTAATCTTGTGCGGGGTTCAGAAACTACCAACCAGAAGTTAGCAAGTGTGTATATGGGCGGGGCCAGGGGAGACTAACGTCGAACTAACCTTACCAGTAATAAAAACCTTTTTAAATAAAAGACATATTCAACTATCCACGTAGACACCAGGCATCCCCATCCACGGAGAATTTTACATTCAGTACAGCTCGGCCCTAGTGCAGGCCGTGTTAAGGCATTTCTCTGACGCTTGTCACCAAACATAGAGTCGGCAGACAGGCTAGGAGCTTAATGAGACTTCAGTTTGTCAAGTCTGACGTTTGATAGACACCACAGTGGAGCAGTTACAGCAGTTAGACCCAGTAAGGTAAGATAGAAAAACTGTGCAGCTCACTGGTTTGGGGAAAGGGGGGGGGGGGGGGGGGGGGGGGGGTGAAAGAGGGGAATTAGTCAACGCGTTGATAAGAATTTATTTTCCGCGACAAAACCTGCTCTGGTTAACTTCAGTCAGCGCCAACAGAAGTAGGACAATGGTAGCTAACCTCCATTGTGCAGAAGGCCAGTGGTGTGTGTAAAGTACAAGTGTTGCCACTTTGAATATTTTACATCCAGATTTAGATGTTTTCCCTTGCATTTACATGGCGTTTGTGAGGTTTAGATGGTAGATATTTTTCAAGAAGTTTTTCATTTAGAGTGAATTTATCAAATCTAACTAAAGAAACAGGATGAAAATTGACACCCTAAATCCTATGTTGACAATAAAATTCAGCCTGATAAGAGTAGGAAAAGGCTGTTCCACTTATAAGCTCCCTGATCGGGTATTAAAAGAAATTCGAACAGCTGAAAGCATACCAGAGTCATTTTTGATCTGAAGTTTCACCTTCATCATCTAAGCTAAGTTTATCCTGTGGATCTTGTAATACAGACTTCAGTAAAGACGAGGACGTGATTCTATAGGCTGTCATATTAATTGCTACGTAATTTGTTACTCTTTCCATTTGGATGTTTTTTACTATGTTTTCCACTCAAATTTAGATGTTTTTTAGACATTTGTTGACTCCGTTTTGGATGTTTTTTGTCAAAGAAAAGTGGCAACACTGGTAAGGTAAAGATGTGAACCACGGTTATAAACCATAAGTACTCTACCACCAGTACGGACAGCTGATAAAAAACAGTCCGCCTGTGTCGCCGTCCGCACGTAAAACCGTTACAGCGACGTTCCTCCATTTACTCGAGTGTTAATTCTGGTACCCATTATCTAGAGGCTGGGTCAACCCCTGGAACCTCTAGTTTCGAACACCAGCCTTGGGCTGCAGCGAATTGCAGCCGGATTTGAAAGCGAGTCTCCTATCGACTGCGCTAACGAGCCTTAATTCTATCTTTGTACATTATGTAATTCTAAACCGTAAAGTCAGAAGCCTTCTCCTAGTTCGTATGAGGAAAACATCGCTTGTTGGAACTTTTATGTTTAACAGCACCAGGGACGTGGTATTTGGCTGTTAAACGCATTCGCACAAGTCCAAAATAAGAAGCTGCACTTAATAAAGAAAGGGCACTGTCGCAAACGCAGTGTCGGCCATCTTTTCTGATTTTATTTGATTGTAAAAGTAAAGCCGTAGACTTACTGCCCCCTAACTAGAATGTCGTAAGAGGAGATTAACTATGAGTGTTTTCTTCAAACTGCATCTGCCTGAGAGGCAGGGAGTCAACATCTGCATACACATAAGCCAGATCTGTAGGCCGGATGTGCACACAAAACTCACTCCTGGATCAATACGAAAGTCCAGGAGTGGACGAACAACCAAAACTTTCTGCTGGAGTTTACAGCCAGTGAACGCTCCGAAAGCTGTGTATGTTTGTGCATGTGTGTGTATGTGTGTGTGTGTGTGTGTGTGTGTGTGAGAGTGTGTGCGCGCACGCGCGTATGTGGATAAGATATCAGGTTCAAATGCTTGCCATGATTAAAGAAAGTACACACAATTGCCAGTTGATAGGGAAGCGACTAAAGTCACAGACAAAGCATGATATATTCAGAAGTATTGATTTACATCTCCAGAAGCAGAGGGGGAAAAACAGTAGAGATTAGAAGTGACACTATATAATATAGTGATGCATGTCGATCAATGACAGGGAGTTTGTTCCTCGTGCTATTTCAGTTATCTATAGGCTTTCCACATCAATTGATTATACTGTGTAAATATCTGCCTCGTTTCAGATTTTGTCAGTTTCAATTTGCCCTGCGTTGATTGTGTGTGTGTGTGTTTGTGTGTGTGTGTGTGTGTGTGTGTGTGTGTATCTTTATGGGTTAAGTTATATAATAATAATCGACGTCTTTGCACATTGGGCACCCCCAGCATGCTCAGTCCTCCGATGCAGCAGCCACTCCAAGGTACCTCTACTGATTGTTCCCATGAGGAGTTGGTTATATGTCCTGCCTTTACTTCGAAGACGACATAGACGTACTTCAACAAGCGTTATCCCCCCAGCATAGTCCGTACAGTGTTGATGATATCAGCTCTGTCCATGCTTCTTCCCGTTTGCCATAGTGAATTATTTGCCAACTGTTCATTCCTTCATTACTATTTAATCCTGCGTGACCAGGTGTGTAGATCCAGGTGATGGAGGTTACCTGCGACTTTGGAATGCTTTTTACCCATTCGGTGCGTAAACTACCCGCAGCCATTCTTTGAAGCATTTTCGTAAAGTCTGAAACGATTACCGCATGTGACCGCTTACTCTGATACAGACGCGAATGCTTTCGAAGCAGCAGTTATCTCCGAGGGCATGCTTGACGTAGTTGTCTGGTAAACGCCGCTGTCCTCTTTTATTGTTTCCCCCCTCCTTTGTGCTGTGTATGCCCATGCAGATCTTGACCCGCGCTTCACAAACTTATCTGTGTAAACGACGACGTCTTCTAGATGTGAATGCTAATGTGAGTGTGTGTGTTTGTGTTTCGAAGATAAAAAATATTCACACTGTCATCTCCGCGAAACTACTTGTTCATCATCATCATCCTCAATTTCCATTTTGCCGTCAAGCCGCCTAGGGAGAAACAGTTTGCGATCCAACGCTTGATGGATAGCAATGGCTATTGTCTTTCTCTATGATTTAGGTGTCTTTCATATCATCAGTCTGTACGATCTTTTGCTTTCAAATCAGACCTGTTCATGTGAAGCGTCTATGTTGGTAGTTGTTGTGCCTGCATTCTAACCAGATGATCAACAAATACATGTAGCAATACTGAGGGGTTAGCCAACAAGTACTAACAGATTTTAGAAATAATAACATTACTTTGTTAATTCAGTTCTACATCTGGGTTTGTCATGAGCCAATTGGAAGTTAATTAGATTCAACAAAGTTGGATTTTCTCTCATCGAGAATTAGTTTTCAGTCAAGATTTTGTTGAAATAAACTTAATTGCCATTCCATTGTGGGACGAATTTTTCGTTACTTTTGAAGCACTACTGTGGTTGTTGCCGTGGGCCCTAATATAACCTGACGGTTAAACAGGATTTCTGTGACCTCTCAACGGGTGACCTTCATCCGAATGGTAGCACTTTGCGTCACTGGGTGTTAATCGCTCAGTGTGATGTCCTGGTGGGGTAAAAAGTCTGTCTTTCGTTGCTAAAAAGCAAGCTGTAACAATGTGGAAAAAAGTGGTAAGAGTGTGTGGTATACAGTACTTATTTTATACGGGTTTTGGTTAGACAACAGACTCTTGTATCCAATAATGTGTCTTCTGACACAGTCTGAATAAGAAGTATTATTTTAAATGAAATATTGCACCTTATTCCAACAAAGTTTAAACAGACATCAAATATTCTGTATGCAGTAATGCGTCATCTCTCTCTCTCTCTCTCTCCTCTCTCTCTCTCTTTCTCTCTCTCTCCCCCCCTCTCTCTCTCTCCTCTCTCTCTCCCCCTCTCTCTTCTCTCTCCCTCTCTCTCTCCCCCTCTCTCTTTCTCTCTCCTCTCTCTCCCCCCTCTCTACTCTCTCTCCCTCTCTCTCTCTACCCCCCTCTCTCTCTACCCCCTCTCTCTCTTTCTCTCTCCTCTCTCTTCCCCCTCTCTCCTCTCTCTCTCTCCCTTTCTCTCTCTCCCCCTCTCTCCTCTCTCTCCCCCTCTCTCTCTTCTCTCTCTCCCTCTCTCTCTCCCCCTCTCTCTCTCCACCTCTCTCTCTCCCCCTCTCTCTCTCTCCCCCTCTCTCTCCCCCTCTCTCTCCCTCTCTCTCCCCCTCTCTCTCTGAAGAAAGTCGGTAATTAGTTTAGGTGTATACTGTGATATTGATTTGACCAGAAAGAAAGCTCCCAAATTCAATATTGTTCTTTAACTATTGTACACACCGTAATGATAGTTCAACTGCTTTCCTTTAAAATCCAGCTATTAAAAAGTGCGTTTATGGCTTGCCCGATGTCACTAGCTACTTATTTTTTTTTTTGTTTAAAGTAAAACATTCGTGATGTTTTTATTATCCGTTTTCGGTAACGGCGTTAGGACCAGAAAGCTGTCATCGAATTAAAGAAAGAATAGAAACAGAATAGTTTCTCTATCTTCAGTGTCTGTTTATCTTTGTATTTTCTTCTTTTTTTTTTTCACGTTGTGTCTTAAGTTTTCTAGCTCTTTATGTTAGCCACAATTTACTCTCAGTCACTTAGTCACCTAGTATACCTGACGATCTTTGTAATCGTCCTACCCCCCCCCCCCCTCCACCATCTCCCCCACCCCTCCAACACTATCGTCTTGAAATTATTTTTAATTTATTCTGTCTACTTATCCCCTTCTCTTCCTCTTATTAACATGAACATACTCTTCAACAACAATTAAGAACTAAATATCTAAAACACATTCCATGTATAAGAACACCCTAAATATTTACGCTGAGAAATTTGGGGAAAATATTTCGTTTTATACACGGAAAAATACGGTAGTTCTGTAGCAGCAACTGGAGTTAAATTTACGGGGGCTACAGATAAGAAAATGTTGTATGTAGAATGTTGAGTTCAGAATCGACATCACAGCACTCGGAACGCCCCTATAAGCGCTCTGTTCCCATATTCAGCAGCAAGCACAGAGTTCCATTCCGATGACCTGAAAGAAAAAAATGGGCGACCAAACTCAGGCTGCATTGTCCGCCTGTTATGAGAACATTGACACACACTTAATAGCCAGTTGTGTCCATCTAGCACTGAGCCAGCAGCTATACGTCTCAACAACGTCTGACGGCAAAACTGGAACATTCTGACGAAGAACACAACGTCTTTGGCCTTCTCAGCAATGGATTATCTATCGGTTACGTAATCAAATCTCTCATTAAAATATAGCATCTTACATTTCCGCTATGTGATTAGTATCAGTTGCATTCCTAAAAGTTATAAGGGATCGATAGACGGATGATACTGTCATAAAACTAAAATAGAAGATATGGTCAAGAATGGATGTGTTAACTTTTTGTTGTCTTTGTTTCATGTAGCCACACTAGCAAAATAATTGTCTAGTGTTTTGGGGAATAAATTACAACTGAACTTTCCACTGGTTACATCTGGAAAATATTTTACTTTTCAATCAAGAAATACATTCGAGGTTGTTTGCATGAAGAAAACATTTTACTTTAGACTGTTTCGAAAAAGGGGGCGGGGTGGGGGTATAGTGGTTGGGGTGGGGCGGGGATATAGTCTCATAAAGTTATAAATACTTTACTCTTCATTGTTTATATGTAAAACATTTTACTTTTAGGACTGTTTCACAGATGAAGAAAATATTGTACGTTGGACTATTTGTAAGGGTGGGGTCTTGTCCAAATTGTCACAGGTAGTGGGGTCGGTTTTCTATCCTGGGCCAGGGGTTGCATTATTGTTATTTTGCCTCAGTCTCATAAAGTCTATCCATCGTACTCTCGTCTGCCTCTTAAGGGCAGTACTGTTTGTACTCTTCATTCGATTTGCATTCGTAAAAACAAATATAATTTGTTGCTTCTTTAATTGCAGGCATGGCGTGGTTCCTACATATGTTCTCATTTCGAAAGCATTTGTGACATTTTACGTAAGCATCAGATCGTTTTTTTCTCCTGAAGAAAAGAGGGTTGGTAAAACGCAATTTATCAGGTCGTTTTTAGTGCCATAGTGATGTAAGTACTGCGAAATCTTGCCTCATTTCTATCTGTTCCATCATCTGTGAAAAAAAATTGCTGCACTTATTGTTCGTTGTTACTTAGTTAGTTATTAGGTGTTCTACTTATTTTCAGTTTAGTTTTGTGATGCTGATCTCTTATGCCAGACTGTGTGTAATTACTTTTGATTCTTTTTCGTCCATGTTTGGTCGTCTGCGAATATTTCGTGTACTCTGTACTTTTGAAAAAAGTATTATACTTTTATTACATGTAGTTGTCACTCTTTGCCAGTGGCAAACTTTTATTTTCCACGTTTTTAATACGTGACAACTTTAAAAATCACTGGTTTGCTGACATTACTATTTAAATATTAGTCTTTGTGTGTGAAAGAGAGAGAGAGAGAGAGAGAGAGAGAGAGAGAGAGAGACAGACAGACAGACAGACAGACAGACAGACAGACAGACAGACAGACAGACAGACAGACAGACAGACAGACAGACAGACAGACAGACAGACAGACAGACAGACAGACAGACAGACAGACAGACAGACAGACAGACAGACAGACAGACAGAAAGGGAGAGAGAGGGAGAGGGAGGGGAGAGGGAGAGTGAGGATAGAGAGATACAGAAGGAAATCTGATGAATCAAAGCCTAGGAGACATGTCCCAGAGAATCAAACACATAATTCCGCCGCAGAAAGCAGACAATCCATCGCTCTGCGGCGTCCACGTCCCGTCATGTATTAAATACATAACAAACATCTGGGAGAATCAGACAGCTATTTTTACAGCCGAGGCCGCGGATACTGTATCTCTCGCCAACCTTCAAGATCACGTTTTAGACTGGCAGGACCTCCCATAGTTAGGGCACACTTAAATCTGGCGCGTGAGCAGCCGCTACAGAATGCCCATCCAAATGAAAATATTTCAGGGCGAGCTAGGGGAAATAACCCACATCCCAGCCAGATGTAATGCCATTTATCTACAGGAACAAGGATGGTCAACGGAAGGCAAATAAAGATGCCAACTGGTTGTCATGAATCAAGGAGCCAAGAGCTGACGAAATGTCACGTTACAGATTTGGATCGAAATGATTGTGTCTGGGGTTTTAGAAGTCAGGGGGACTTATTGTATCTCATGTCATTACTGAAGTATTATTTAATAGATTGATGTAATTATTGGTAGAGGCGGGGAATCGTTTCATTTATAATTATTTCAGCTATTTGGGTTGTACTTTTAGGAGAATCCGATTTGAGATAAATGTATTTTAATAGATACAACTAAGTGGTGAGGGATGGAAAAAACTAATTTCATGATTTATACGAAGGTTAAAAAAAAAAAAAAAACTAATGGTCGCTACGAAACGTACATAAACTTTATTTGAATATTAGGCCCCCAAATATCTGTTGGCATCTTTAAGTCCTGTTTGCATATGTTTGTCTTTCTGTAGATTTTTTTTTTTTTTTTTGGGTTTCCAATTCATTATATACAAGATCCTCTGCAATGCGACCGCCCTCCTTGCTGGAGACATGTTCAACTAGCGAAGGCGTTTTTCCGTCCGTATGTCGCATGACAGCATCCACACATCTGCCACAGCAGGAAGGTCTATAAGCTGACCACCCTAAACTCGTCATCGTAACTATGTATTAGAATAGGCCAAGCATAGTTAGATAGTTCGTTTGTTGTGGGGGAGTCCTGATAGGAAAAATCCATATAAAACCCTTTGATAATGACTCTTTTAGGCTTTGAGTGTCGAATTAAATGTTAGGACACATTTTCTACGCCTATTCTAAATAAATTGTCTGACCACTGCACTGCATTAGTGAGCGGGATTCGTACGCTAACTGCTGTTGTTAGGGGACGTGTTTGTGTGCGTCACTTCTCTACAGTCCGGTCTTGGAGGCAGGCGTTTTTCCTTGTGTCTCGCCGATTGACCGTTATACAGACAAGATTCCTTATTCGCTTTTTTATTTACAATGGGATTTTCTGAAGATCCAACAAGTGTCCGTGTATAATAGTGTGGTCCCAACTGCTACGATCCAGTAAGCGATTTATGAAGGCTAAATTGCTATGTTGAAGTTGCGGACAATGCTTGAGCCGAAGTCTTTCGATTGTAAGTTAATTATCTTAAATCAACACCAGTAGCTGATTCGTTCCGGTGAAGAGAGTTGACGTTCCTTGATCAACGCCAGAAGCTGATTCGTTCATGTGTGGTCGTACTGGGAAGTACGGCAGAGAGAGTTTCCTTTCCGGCATCCGGAGAAGCTGATTCAGTCCTGTGTAACCGTGCAGTAAAGTACGGTGGCGTATTACTCCACTCTGAGACGCTGAGGAGCTACGAGATCTGATCAGATAAGTGACGTGGCAGACTAAGATAACTCGTCTCCAAATGTACCTTTATGGTCATGTTTCCTCCTTCGCCGTGATGAACACGATAGTCTATAGGTCTATTTAGACTAACTCTTTCTCTTGTGTTAGATTTCAAAGTTGTGATCGTTCCTTTTATTTCTTCGCTACGGTTTTCATTAACTTTGTTATAGTAAATTAATTACAATCGTGATAAAATTCAGTAGTCTTCTAGTTGATAGAAAAGTTTCGTGTTACTGAATTTTATTGTCTTATTCAGAGAGGCAGTGTTGTCTTGTCAAATTCGTTGTTGATTATTTGTTCGACTGGACTTGTTTTGTTCCAGTCTGGGGGCAATTAGTGGTGAGGACGTCTGGCCGAGAGGTACCCAAGTGTTCATAAAAACCCTGTGGAGTCAGAGCTCGCGTCACCTCATCCCTGAGACAGGTTGAATGGAAAGTTTGAACCGAGGGTTAGGCCTCTAGACGAACGAGAGCCACCATTCAAAACACTCCTGTCTCAGAGCACCTGAGGGATTTATGAAAATATCCTGTAAGTAAGGTGCGCGACAAAACTGCCATACGACACGTAGAAAGTACATTGCTGGCATTCCTTTTATTCTGAGTGCATATTCCCTGAGGACCTCGTCTCGCTATGATATACCAAGAATGCCTCTCATACATTTTGAACGGTTTGTCTTTTATCTTGAGGAGCAGCATAGACAGTCTTGGTTTCGCTGCTGTAAAAGAACGTGAATTTGACGCAAGCTTCGTAAACCTCAATTTTGGTCACATCCGTCAGCTTTTTTTTGTTTTTGGTTTGACCGCACTCTCGTTGTAAGTTTCGAAAGCAGTGTGGAGGCCCTTCCCATTCATCTGCTTAGTTCTAGCACAGTAATAGAAGGCAGATAGACTGGCTGACTCTGCATCACTTGGTTGTAAACTGATGCGTGACAAGTTATGGGAGCGAGTGAACAGTGCGGAGGCGCACATAGATCATTACGGTCTGAAAAGAATGGCGCTGCGAGGAGTTCCCAGGGGATCTGGCCGACACTCAACACTCAGGGAAAGGATGAGAGAGATATACACTCAGACGGTTACTGGTACCATCGGAGGTGGAACTCTTCGCTTGCTGCTGAAGATGGGGACTAGGCACTTATTGGAGTATCCCAAGTGCTGCGATGTCGATTCTTCATTCAACATTAACATTAGTTCTAGCACAAGGGCTGACACTGTTTAGCACTAGATACAGATAGTCTGCCATTGGTGCTTGTGTGTGTGTTTGTGTGTGTGTGTGTTGGTATATATATATATGTATAAAATAAAACCTGGTGACAACTTGAACTTTTAATGGAAAAATCAGCCAAGAGACGAAAAAGGGACAACTACACTGATAATTTAACTATAGTGATCTGAACAGGGCTTCTAGTGATCGTGTTGGATGGCGAGCAATAACTACACGAATAGGAAAGACAAGTGAGAAAGCGAACAATAACCGCTCGAACTTATCAACATCAATATAGTATTTGTTATTATGAGAATTTAACCATTTAGTAATTTTAACTTCTCATCATCTTTATCCGTCGTTTCAATAATTAATTTCTTTGTGTAGGTTCTATGGCCAGCTGTAGGAGAAAAACAGACCCACTGTCCCAAAACAAACATGTTTTAAAAGTCGACTTTAGGGTGTGTTTTTTTTTCTCTCCGAAGAAAGAATGCAACTGCCAGCAAAAAAAAATAAGCTAGATCTGTGAAGGGGATGGATATGCAAAACTCAAGTTCTAATACATCACTAAAGTAAGGAAAACTAAGAAACAATCACGATTTTTTACCAGACCTTACAGACTGTAAACACGAAGACGAAGAAAAAGAAAAAGAAGAAGAAGAAGAAAAAGAAGAAGAAGAAGAAGAAGAAGAAGAAGAAGAAGAAGAAGAAGAAGAAGAAGAAGAAGAAGAAGAAGAAGAAGAAGAAGAAGAAGAAGAAGAAGAAGAAGAAGAAGAAGAAGAAGCAGAAGAAGAAGAAGAAGATTAACTGTTTCAGTTATATTATAACATACCAAACGCGTGTGGACTGTTTTGATCGTGCTGTTTCTACTGAATATCTTTCTTAATAAAAACGATTTCTGGGTTAAGCTGATACCAAAGATAAACAGCTGAAAGGAATCATTGATTGCTCCAGTTGTTCCATTCTTAATTATTTTATTCCTTTCTTAACAAATAATTGTCATGCAAATGCAAATTAAAACTGACCAATTTCTAATTATTTCTTGAACTGACAGGATACAGATCGAAAACGAATTGAAATGACTTTCTTATGTCTTTTGGCTCTAGTCATTGCACGCTTCCATTCACTGACTGACAACACATGAGAAAACATGGACGCTGGCGAACAATCCAAATTACACTTACACAGTTGTTTATTTGTTCACTCACTGATATTGCAGCCAATAAATGTTATTGGACAGCATAGTCACTCATATCTATCCTCACTTATCTAAAATGTCAACTTTACCTTGCTGCCGCAACGACTTCTTATCTGACAGTACCTTCTGCAAATCACCAAGTCGTCTTGTCCCTATCCGAAAGAAAAACACCATCCGGTAATTCGTGCAGCAGGGTACCAGTCCTGAGCTTCATGAACTCAGGTGGGCCCACCTCCGAAAGTGTCTAGGAGAATCATGGGCCGAAACACTTGTCGACGTGGATAACTTCTACTGATGACTGGTAGATCCCTGCTGTACTTGCTCCCTGTGAGTTTATTCCTATTCAGCCAACAACTGAATGCACAACAACGAGTCCATCCGATCAAAACACAAACATTCTCAGCTGGCTACGACTTCCGCTCGCCGCTACTGATGGCCAGGTAGGCGTTGGAAAAACACTGTGCAAACACATCGGACTTAAACACTCTTTCTGGATCCCGCAGACACTCCATCATACTTCATGTTTCATTTCCTAGGCCTAAACGAGACTAACTCCCAGGCCTTTTTAAGGCATTATGTAGCCTTTTAATGTCCCTCTTAGTATTACCGAATTCTCCGTGTTCCCTGATTTTCCAGAATTCTATTTGGCCGTCACTTTCAATGTGAATTTCACCTGGGCAGCAATTCTTTGTGATTTTCATTACAGTTCGTCTGGTCAGCATTTCTCGTGTTACACTTAAAATATTCCACTTTCATTAATTACAGAAATCATTCCGTCTGGGCATAATTTATCAAGGAGAAAATGAGGCTCACTACGCGAATAAATGCAAATTTTAATTAGAAACTATCTGGAAAGACATGCAGATGTAAACCTTTTGATCTGTGTCGAAGTCAACAAATAATGCAAGAAAACTATCAAACGGAACAACAAAGCCTACAGTGTGTTACAACATGTCCGAAAGAGTAACAAATATCCTAAGTTCGTCAAATCACAATACAGGGGGAAGTGGTTGTCTAAAGGAAAGAAACCAAATGTATTTCCCCCCAGCCAGACCTGAACCATTTCTAATCTCCTTATAGTGAGTCTTTAGTTTGAAGTTTGAACAACGGATCAACATCATGGCACACCGGTAGTAACCGATAAGTGCTCCGTTCTTCATCTAACTCAAGTATGAGTCCGAAGAAGCTCAGCACAGCGCACAGGCTCTCTAACACTGGCGAGGATCCTGAAATACTTTAGGTAGATTTTCAACTCAAAATTTTGCCCCGGCAGCGACGTTAGCTACTTTTTTTTTTTAAACATTTCTAACTGCCAAGGGAATTTTCTTTACGTACGCAGCAATACACATGGGCATTCGATTTTACTACCCAGAGACAGGAGAAATCACTAGAAGTCTAAGTCCACGCGAGAAAATCCCAGCCACTTACCCGGGAATTGAACCCGGAACCTCTAGCACTCGAGGCGGACATCATGCCTCAAGACCACGCAGCCCCCTATAGTGTCTCTAAAAAGGTGCCAGTTTTCAGTGCAAAGTGTCTGTTACATAACCGCAGAGAAGAACGATATCGTACCGCTAGGAAAGAAACAGCTCTGAATATTGCCTGTCACTACTGATCGGCTTCCAAAATCATCAATGACCATACTTAATTCCTTTTTTCTGGATTAGAATCTCACTGAACTATGAAACTATTTTGAAGTCTTACTGAAGAGAAAAATGATGCTACGAGGAGTGACCATAGGATCTGACTGACGCTCAGGTGGAAAGGTGAGACGGATATACAAATTACTGTTACCCGGTACCATCGAACTGGAGCACCTGCTGCTGAAGATGGGGACGAAGCGCTTATGGGAATATCCCTGGGGTTATAATGTCAATTCTTAATTAAACATTAAACATAGTGTGATAGAATGTGAATATTCTGTTAAAAGCGAATCTTCTAGTAATCGATGTCTTTGTCTATCCCTGTAATTTACATTACCCACCCCCCCCCCCCCCCCCACCCTCCCACCATTCCCCCCCCCCCCCCCCCCCCCCAAACCCTTCCCCCCCCCCCCCCCCTTTCCCTCCACGCTTCCCTTTTCTCTATCCTTTTTTAACTTGTCTGAAATATGAAGAATCTACAGAGAAAAAAAGACAATAAATAATGCGACTATTTATTTTGTACAAGTTTAGCTCCATTTAATTAAAGATATACTTTAAAGTTTTGTTCAACATTTGTGTGCCATTTAAAAATCCTTGTGTGTGACCCCAAAGTTTGTATTAGTGACTTGGCGTGATCACAGAGTTTGTGTCAATGATTTGGCGTGATCACTGAGTTTGTGTCAATGATTTGGCGTGATCACAGAGTTTGTGTCAATGATTTGGCGTGATCACAGAGTTTGTGTCAATGATTTGTCGTGATCACAGAGTTTGTGTCAATAACTTGGCGTGATCTCAAGTTTATGTCAATGACTGTTTGTGATCTCAAGTTTGTGTCAATGACTTGGCGTGATCTCAAGTTTGTGTCAATGACTGTGTGTGATCTCAAGTTTGTGTCAATGACTTGGCGTGATCACAGAGTTTGTGTCAATGACTGTGTGATCTCAAGTTTGTGTCAATGACTGTGTGTGATCTCAAGTTTGTGTCAATGACTGTGTGTGATCTCAAGTTTGTGTCAATGACTGTGTGTGATCTCAAGTTTGTGTCAATGACTGTGTGATCTCAAGTTTGTGTCAATGACTTGGCGTGATCTCAAGTTTGTGTCAATGACTTGGCGTGATCTCAAGTTTGTGTCAATGACTGTGTATGATCTCAAAACGTGTGTCAATATCTGTGTGTGATCTTAATATTTGTATCAGTTATTGGGTTTAATCTCAGAGTGTTTGCCAGTCTCTTGGTGTGATCAACACACAGATTACCTGACACGATTTGAAGAAGTATTGCACGGAAGTTAATGTTTACTAAATATGAACTTGTAGAGTTATTGTCTAGACGTGTATGCAGAAGGGAGAAAATCAGCCAACTATGGCAGACATTGGAGGCTAAGAACCAGGGAACCAGGTCTCCATAGCGACCCAGAGTTCCCTGGAAAGACACCATCTGACAGAACCTGACTGACAGAGGACTGGAATGAAACAAAGCTAGTGAGTAAACTGCTGATAGAGAAATATGCCGATGTCTATGGCAAAAGCTCTACACCCCATGTTAGAAAAGGAGCGACTAAGCTAGTAAGCCTTCTTCTTGAAGTCCATGCCGTGTGGCGCTGGTAGTCACGTCTATCCACAATCTTCTGTCTCTTGTACTTTCAGTGAACTCTGACACAGATGATCTTCCATACCATGTTATCAAACTATTCAGCATTTGTTCTCCCGGTCTCCCTGTGCCTCTCTTCCCCTCCAACTTTTCTACTGTCACGATGTACTCCAGTTTTATCCTTCTCATCAGACAACCAAAGAATGTAGACTGTCTCTTTCTGACGTGGACACTTAGTTCGCTTAACGAGTCTGTTTCTTTCAAGTCCTTTTTTATTACTCTTTTTATCTGTCCAGGGTATTCTCATCATTCGTCTATAAAACCAGATCTCTGCACCTTCCAAATAAGTTTTAACTAATTTAATAACTGTCTATGATCCCCATCCGTATATCAATAAAGGATTTATATAACTTTAATTAATAAGTAAGTAAGTAAACGAAAAGTAATGAAAAGGTAAAGACGTAGGTACCAGGTTAGTTGCGTATCCTTTACAGGACGTTGCAGAATCAACCCCAACAGCACCTGGCTGTTTTTGTGGTTTTTCTAGGCAAATATGCGTCCAGTAGTTTGCCATTGCCTCTGAACTGTCGGCTTTCTTGATACCACTGTCGAAACCAACGCAAGGCGCATGGCCCGCAGCTGGGATCGAGCCCGGCATCGCGGCATTACAAAGCGTTGGCATCGACTTAGCCACAGAGCCGACTGTAGGTACCAGAGTAACTAATTTTTTTCTTAGCGTTAGTTATACAAAGAATTAAGCAGTAACACCCTGACCCACTGCCTAAATTATTCACTTTATGTGCATCTTCGATCAAATATTACGTTCACGAATGCAAGCAAACAAAGGCAACATTCTCTATAAACTAAAGTTAAACATAACAAATACACGTATAAACACATAATAAATTCTCCCGGAAACAGAGTGCTCCCAGTGTTTTCCTGTCTTAACGAGGGGGATTAACGGTCTATGGTTTATCCCGATTATGTCACGTGTCATCCTTAGGGCTGAGAATTAATGAAAAAGAAATACTTCTCAGGCAAGTTATTCAACCAAACTTGAGACTGTAGACAAGCGTCCTACAGCCGAATCTCCTAGATTAACTCTAATACGACGGTCCGCCACAGGCTGGGAGCTGATACTCTTAGGTGTTATTGATAGGAGGACAGCAAATGTGGCCAAAAGCTTTTACTAAATTAAAGAAGCCATGTGACAGTTCCATTATCTGGACATAGGAGAATTCTCAAACAGTTAATGGTGTAAGTTAATTGTTAGCGACGTTTCTGGTAGGATTCTAGCCACAGCATCGTAGTCTTTGTCCTGAATACACATACAGACATACACACGAACACATAGGAATCCTTCAAATACTAAGCACTGATTTAGGACCGCCAAGGAAAACCAGCGCATATTATTTCTGCTCTAGACACAGACAAAGACACACAGACATGGACACACAGACAAACACACACAGACATGGACACACAGACAAACACACACAGACATGGACACACAGACATGGACAATCACGGATTCATAAAAACAACAGCGACTAATAAGTTTAAATTTTTGTTGGTTATACCATTTGTGCTTGACTCGTGTGCGTGTATGTGTGTGTGCGTGCGTAAGTGTGTGAAAAGCATATTATGTGTGTGTGTGTAGTATTGTTTGGGTGTGTGTGTGTGTGTGTGTGTGCGTGTCTGATAAAATACAGAGGGATCCAAAAAGACAAACAAATCGACAGTGAAACTCACAGAAAGAGTTTACAGCATTGTGCTTGACTTGTTTGTGTGGGTTGTGTGTGTGTGAGAGAGAATATGTATCTGTTTGTTTCTTAGATATATATAATGGCAAGCAAATAGACAGACAGACAGACAGACAGACAGACAGACAGACAGACAGACAGACAGACAGACAGACAGACAGACAGACAGACAGACAGACAGACAGACAGACAGACAGACAGACAGACAGACAGACAGACAGACAGACAGACAGACAGACAGACAGACAGACAGACAGACAGACAGACAGACAGACAGACAGACAGACAGACAGATAGATAGATAGATAGATAGATAGATAGATAGATAGATAGATAGATAGATAGATAGATAGATAGATAGATAGATAGATAGATAGATAGATAGATAGATAGATAGATAGATAGATAGATAGATAGTACTAGATAGATAGATACAAATAGATAGATACATTCGATAACCATAGCATAGAGTAGATTTTACTAGATAGATATGATAGATAGATATGATAGATAGATAGATAGATAGATAGATAGATGCAGATAGATAGATAGATAGATAGATAGATAGATAGATAGATAGATAGATAGATAGATAGATAGATAGATAGATATACATCGGAGATACAGATAGATAGATAGATAGATAGATAGATAGATAGATAGATAGATACGATAGATAGATAGATAGATAGATAGAAGATAGATAGATAGATAGATAGATAGATAGATAGATAGATAGACATAGATAGATACAGCCAGATAGATAGATAGTCAAACATAGATAGATAGTAGATAGAAGATAAACACATACTGATACCCACGCAGACAAACACGCAGAAATGCAGATACATACAAACACATAGATATACACACGCAGACACATATATTCGGCACGCACAGACATATAGAAATGCAGACATAGATACACAACAATAGCAACAGATATGGATGGATGATAGATAGATAGATAGATAGATAGATAGATTATAGATAGATAGATAGATAGATAGATAGATAGATAGATAGATAGATAGATAGATAGATAGATAGATAGATAGATAGATAGATAGATAGATAGATAGATAGATAGATAGATAGATAGATAGATAGATAGATAGATAGATAGATAGATACACACACATTCACACACAGGGAGAATGAGAAAGAGCGAGAGAGTTTATTAATTGATATGATATTATAATCCATTACTGACAATCATATTCCAGAACGTTGCCTTTATACATATATTTGCAACATTCACCGATATTTATTATATTTATGTTTCCTATGATCCTGATTTTTTCTTCTCTGTTCAAATGTTCTTAATCAATATGTGCATCGTAAAGATAGGAAAGACTTTTCGTAGGGAAATAGAGGGTCAAGGAGGGTTTGGCAACAACATTCTTGTAAATATCTGAATACTACTAAAGAAGACAAAAGAACCCCTTTCAACTCCCATATGAGCATAGGATATATATATATAGATATATATATATATATATAGATAGATATATAGATATATATATATATATATATATATATATATAGATATATATATATATATATAGATATATAGATATATAGATATATAGATATAATAGCTAAACATATATTTTATAGAAAACTCGGCACTCGTTGAGTGATATGGTCAGCATAACACAGGCCGACTGTACTTTCGAAGACTTCACATAGTATCCATGTTAGGCTGGGTCGACGAGTGAGCTGAGGACATTTAGCAAGAAAAGAAAAATCGAAACCAAATATTAAGTCTTAGTTTAATCGCTAAAATTCGAAATTTCCGAAATGTCTGTCACGTTACTTGAAGTACAAATTTTTGGTATTGATTAGTGAAAGTATTCTGAATCTTATAGCTTCTTGCGGAATTGAAACTGAAAGTTCCACATGACAACCCTGGTTAACTAGAAACGACTTGTAGCAATACTGGAATGGAAGAGCGATTATGCTGTTTGTTTGAATCTCCAGTATCTGCTGTGAGTTGAAGTTTATGTTTATTCGGCGGATCAACATCATGGCATACTGTGTAGCCTTAAAGTGCTCCGTTGCATTTCTGACTCCAGCCTGAATTTGAAGAATCTCAGCGCAGTGTACGAACTCTGTTGCACCAGCGAGGATCCAGAAATACTTTGGGTAGATTTTTAACTCAAAATTTTGCCCAGGCAGCGCCGTTAGGCTAATTTTTTTCGATACTGTCAATGTATTTTTTTTTACGTGTGCAACACTACACACGGACGTCTGATCTCACTACGCAGAGACCAGGGAAAATTACTAAAAGTAGAAGTGACCTGTAGAAATACTGGAATTGAATACAATAGATGCTGACGGATATTTCTGGGCAATTTGCTTAACATAATAAACTAACATTGTAACGTTAAAGATATATGTGCAAAAGGTCTGATAAACCTCTAGGAGATTTGTCTATACGATGGTTCACTTAAAAATATATGTGTGCGTGTGCAACCGCTCATCTTACTTTTGACACATAGAAGTATACTTCGTCTAGCAAGTGAGCAAATCAAAGAAAAGAAAATCGAAACCAAATCTAATCTTAGTTTAATCGCTAAAATTCGAAATTACGGCGGGCTGTTTTACCACATGTGAGTTTGTAAAATCTTTGTTACTAGTGCGCGCCGAAACTTGGAACCTTTACTTTAAACTAATGACCTTTACTAAAACTAATGACCAACAAAATCAGAACAACAGAGTTCAGATATCTTAGAAGAGCTGCCGCAGTTATGCGAGAAAATTTGCTGTGAGTTGAAGAATATCGAAGAAGAAGATCATGAATACTGTGTAAGCTTAGAAGAAGCCGAAGAAGTAAGAAGCCTGAATTTGAAGAGATCTCAGAAAATTTTACCAGAAGATCCAAGAATACTTTGGGTGAAGAATGCCCAGGCAGAAGACGTTAGGCTAAGAAGTTTTTTGAAGAAGAAGAACTGAAGAAAAAAGAAAAGAAGAAGAAGAAGACGGAAGTTGAATCTGAGAAGAAGAAGAAGAAGAGAAGAAAGAAGAAGAAGAAGAAGAAGTGACCTGTAGAAATAAGAAGAAGACAATAGAAGAAGAAGGATAAGAAGAGAAGAAGAAGAAGAAGAAGAAACTATAGAAGAAGTTAAGAGAAGAAGAAAGAAAAAGAAGAAGAAAAGAAGAGAAGAAGAAGAAGATCACTCCGAAAAGAAGAAGAAGAAGAAAGAAGAGAAGAAGAAGAAGAAAAAAAGAAGAAGAAGAAGAAGTATACTTCGTCTAGCAGAAGAAGAAGAAGACTAGTGCAAACTTGGAACCTTTACTAAAACTAATGAAGACGAAAAAGAAAGAAGAACAACAGAGTTCAGATATCTTAGAAGAAAGAGCTGCAAGCAAGAACGAGAAAAGAAGAAGACTGAAGAATTATTAAAAAAAAAAGAAGAAGAAGAAGAAGAAGAAGAAGAAGAAGAAGAAGAGAGAAGAAGAAGAAGAAGAAGAAGAAGAAGAAGAAGAAGAAGAAGAAGAAGACGAAGAAGAAGAAGAAGAAGAAGAAGAAGAAGAAGAAGAAGAAGAAGAAGAAGAAGAAGAAGAAGAAGAAGAAGAAGAAAAAGAATAAGAAGAAGAAGAAGAAGAAGAAGAAGAAGAAGAAGAAGAAGAAGAAGAAGAAGAAGAAGAAGAAGAAGAAGAAGAAGAAAAAGAAGAAGAAGAAGAAGAAGAAGAAGAAGAAGAAGAAGAAGAAGAAGAAGAAGAAGAAGAATGAAACCTGTCATAGTGCCCATTGGTATTATTACTGATTATTGTTATCAACCATCTTTTTAATTTCACTCTCTAGCCCCCATCTCAATCTGAAGACATTATGTATGATACAACTTGAAAGCTGTAGTTATCATTCTGTAATGTATATCTTTCCTTGTTTCTGTGAGTGCCGTTACATCCATACAGATATATCGTACAGTTTCTGCAAGGGCTGCCACGCGAATTATTTCCAGTCTACATATGCTAATCAAATTCCCTAAAGAACATTCAGAAGAATGTTTCTTTGAGAGTAAAAATGTTAGTTGCATATCCTTTACATCATATTGAAGAAACAATACCAGCATTTTATGACTGTGACTTCACTAGGGAATTTTACGTATGGTAATTTGTCATCACAGACTCTTGATACCACTATCGAAAACAACGAATTTGTCTGCTGCCAAATAGCTCGCAGCTAGGATCGAACCCAGAAACTCAGTATTACGAAGCTTATTCGCAACGCCTAAACCACAAACGCAGACATTTTTTTTAAAGTGTCCAGAAACCATGGCTCGGTACTATGCATATGGCAACCCTTCGGCCTTGATTCCATGATAGGTACCGTAAATCTGGGAGAAAGGTGGCTTTTCTGCCTACCTCTAGGCTTAAACCCGGACCACAAGGAGTTCGTCACCCTGTTACCGCGCAGTCCGGTTTAACCAACTACGCTAGAGAGCCGGGCAACGCAGACACTAAGAGTATAAGAGGGTGATTGCTAAAGCAATTGCATATTTATGTGTGTAAAAGAATGCTTTAAATGTTGCCATTGTTATAAAAATCACTTTAATAACACATTCTCCATGTGTATTCTGGAATCCCATTTTACCAGAATAGAATATCTGCTGCTTAAACAGGCACAGAGGAGCGGCTGGGCTCCTACGGAAGACCCGTGTTCGAAACCTCGGTAAGGCTAGGCATTTTTCTTTTGTCGGAGGCAGAATAAATCCTCACCTGCACACTCGTGGTGACAGCACTAGCCATGCGGCCGTAAATCCCCAGGCTCAGAAGAACCCCCTGCCTACATCGTAAACGTGGTATCACAAATACAGTAATTGGCAGTTAACAAGCATATAGTAAAAGCGACCTTTTAACGGTTATCTTAAATAGAATGTCTTGGACATTGCAATCCCTTCTCCGTTTCCAAAGTCGGTCAAGCTTTAAAAATCTGTAACTTAGTAACGAAAGCAATGTTTCCCCGTTGTGAATATGAACAATGAAGACACAGACAATAGATTGCACAATTTACTGCATTCATTGTGTCACCAATGTTACCGCAAATGCTCGTCACATTGCGGTTACCTTGGTTAAACAGACAATGTGTGAATGTGGTCGATTTTGTGTTTCAGTTTTTATTTATTTGCTCCATTTTAATCAATTGTTGCTGTAGTATGCGCCTGACGAGATGCAGCGAAATATGCCAGGCAACAAATTGTGCAATCTATTGTTTATGTCTTCTTTGTTTAAACTCAGTTACCGCTCGGTGTAAATTGTTGAAATTTGACATGAGCCTGTTAATAATCATCACCTCGTATGGAAATAATTATATTCATTAAAAAAAAAAAAAAAAAACACACACACACACACACACACAGCTGTTCTGTGTGTGTGTGCTTTTTTTTTATAGTACATATCAAATAGACACCTATTCAAAGCATGCAATTAGCATGTTTACAGTAACTGGATTGACTAGAACTTGGCAAAACACCACATAGTGCGCATATTAGAGGAAGTTGTGCTAAAACTTAGTTGTGTCAGTTTTGACCAGTGAAGTGGATGCGTCGTGTACGATTGCAATGCTTATTGACTGGCTCATAGAAAGTGAACGATTTAGTCAATTACTGTATATTTTTTTTAAAGGTTACACACATTGTTAGTACAAGAAAAACAGAGATTAAAAAAATATTCGCCACTGTAAGATTACGGCAGCACCTGTGCAATTATAAGCAATACAATTAAAAGGACTAAGGAAATCGAAGTCCAGGGGGGAAAGCGCGTGTTGATCCATACAGTAGATTTCGAAGTTTGAGGGCACTAGATTTGGAACAGTACTCCCTATACACGTCTACTGCATGCACTAAACACTGCCCATCCAGTACACTGTCTGCAATCAATACTGTATCATCTGCATATCCTGTATTGTTGATGCCTCCTCCCAAGACGATTCCTGTCAGGTCTGATAGCATTTTCACTGTACCGGGACAATGTTTATGTGTGTAACAATGTGTACATATTTTCTATACAGCCATGTGGCAGGCGTCTTGCATTGTGTCAGCATCTGTGTGGCTATGATTTGGACTTGTAGTAGACTTGTTATTTTAATGAAAAAAAAAAAAAATAGCTCCTACGGAAGTGATTTGTTCGAATATTTGACTATGAAACTTTTAAGATAAAAAGGGGGAAATGGCTGAGAACCTTCAGTTCTTTGTATGGAGCGCCCGGTCAGTGTTGCCACTTTGGATGTTTTTCATCCAGATTTAGATGATTTTCCCTTGCATTTAGATATCGTTTTTGACGTTTGAGATGGTATATGTTTTTCTAGAGTTTTTTATTCAGAGTGAATTTATCAAATCTAACCTAAGAAACAGGATGAAATTGGACCTTTTAAATGCTATCTTGACAATAAAATTCGGTCTGATAAGAGTAGGAAAAAGCTGTTCCACTTATCAGCTCCCTGATTGGGTATTAAAAGAAAGTCGAACAGCTAAATTATACCAGAGTCATTTTGGATCTGAAGCTTCACCTTTATCATCCAAGCTAAGTTTATCCTGTGTATCGTGTAAGGCATACTTCAGTAAACATGAGGACACGATTTTATAGGGTAAGTCATATCAACTGCTATGTAATTTGTAACTCTTTCCATTTGGATGTTTTTTTTATAGATGTTTTCCCCTCAAATTTAGATGTTTTTAGATATTTTGTGACTCCGTTTTATATGTTTTTAGTCAAAGAAAAGTGGCAACACTGCTCCCGGCCTGTCGTGTACTTTAAGTAATTTCTGACACAGAAGAACCTCCAGTCCATTACGCCAGCCTGTCTAAGGTTGTCATTTTTTGCGTCTCTGTTTCACCAACTTTTCGCTGTCTTGATCTACAACAGTTTTTTTGTTCTCATGATGTTAAAAAAGAATACGGATTGTTTCGTTCTTATTAAGCGCACTAAGTTCTCTTTGTTAGTTTCTTTAAAAATTCTTTAAAAAATTCTTTAAAAATTTACTCTTTTAATTTGCCCATCGTATTCTCATTATTCATCTACAAAATAATATTTCCTATCTGCAGCCTCTATATAATTTTAAACTAACTTGCAGACGGCAAGTGATCCACATACGTGATTTTAAAAATGTTTTTATTCAATGTAATGTTTTTTTTTTTTTTTTTACTCAATGGGAATTGTACACTTTGGCTATGTGAACTCTTTGTGCAATCGCTTGAATTGTCATCAATTGGGGTACTATTGGGAGTGGGGGGCTAAAAAGGGGCTAATCATTCTAGATATGGCGCTTGTTTCTCTCCTTTGCCGTCCTCCACAAACGTTCGATGCATTGCGTATGCCCACCTGTGGTTGGGTCGACAAAATTAATGGAGTTATTGACGGTAAGATGGTCGATCTAGGAATATTCTCAATACCATTGTATGCACGCCCCATGTCCAGGTCTTGTGTTTGCGTTAATGATCGGCAGAAGCGTCTCTGCTTTTCTGTCTGTGACGCAGAAGAGAAAGCATTCGCCCGTCTCCTGACAGACTTCGCCAAAGACCCACTAATGTGATAACACACGTCCCACATGATTTTTGCGTCTTGCAAACAGACTTTCATCAATTTCAACACTGGTGTTCTCCCCGCTGCCGATCACTGCAGGATTCAATAACAACGTATTGGCACAAACCTCCCGTAAGGAGTAGCACAATTGCACAGTCGCAGTCGGCGTTAAGCTAAGCTCTACTTGGCAAAATTTAATGCGTGTCATCTCGTGAGACCAGCAGTATAGAAACAGAATGATCTGTCTGTACGGGAGCCGAGACTCTTCCATCCATGTTCCTTGCCGTGGACTTTCGACACCACCAACGGTCCGTGTCTTTCAGACAGCGATAACACCATCTGTTGGTTGTTCCTGCATCTTCTCGTTCTGTGCTGAATGCCATGCTGTTGCAGGAAGGCAATGTGCTCTCCTTGTTCAAAGTCAAGCGCGTAATGATTTGAATGCGCTCTAGAAATGGGAAAAACCCGAACCTTAACACCAGGGAGATTATTTTAATGATTTCCCGTGACGTCATCGTGAAGTCATGGGTTAAGGAAAATATTGTACCGACACTGAATTCTCTGCTGGAGTTTACAGCTGGTGAAGTAAAAGAAATATGAGGTACTTGATTTATAACTTACCCCTGACGTCACGACAAGGTCATGGCAGACATTCCCAATAAATTCTAGGGTGTTCAGGTTGTAGTTTCTCGCGATTTATCTACAGCCAAATTTAGGGTTAGGGTTAGGGTTAGGGTTAGGGTTTTGATGGCGTTAGAAGACACTAGATTTTGAACACTCAAAAATCAAAAAAAAAAAAACACACACACAGAACAGCACTACTTCCTTACACAGAACATTAAATAAATGTTGACTGCCAGGTCAGCTACAATGGATTTCCCACGGGGAACTCGTGTTTGTGGTACGTTATAAAGAAGAACCAACATATGACTCTAAGAACATCTCTCTCTTTCTCTCTCTCTCTCTCTCTCTCTCTCTACTCTCTCTCTCTCTCTCATCTTCTACAATCTCTCTCTCAGAACATCTTTCTCTCTCGTCGCCGGCAGCCAGCCCAGATTCACCCAGCGATCCCGTGAGTCATGACCTACTCGCAAAATAACCTAGCGACTGACAGAAAAGTTACTAAAACCTCATGGGAAGCTTAGTCAATGGTCACTACTATTTCACCCGCAGACTATTTGGCTGAGGCATTACTTATTGTTAGTTCTGTCAAGAGCTTTGTGTCAACTTAATCGTTTGGCAACTCAATCATAAAACAACACAACGGATTAACCAGTGGCGCAGACACAAAGAAACATTGCGATAAGCCCTCTACCCACTGGCTAATAGAGGCCACATTGCGGGTTAACATTTTTTGGGGGTGGGGAAATTAGGGAATTTGGGGGGGGGGGAAGGGGGGGGGGAGGGGGGCGATTCAAAAAGGGGGAGGGGAAAGCTTCAGGCCGTCTAAATACTTATCTGTGGAAGGGGGAAACCCAAGAGGTCTGAGTCTCCAGTCTCCGCCACCAACGAGATTCAGTGAATAACGTTTCAAATTTAAAAAGAAATACAACAGCACAATATGTACGGCACGAGATCGCAAAATGACATTGATATTAGTCTTAATTAGTCTTTCCTCTTGTGTCGAGTGCGGCACATAGGGCAGAGGTCATGACTCTCCATGCACGGCGGTCCGTTGCAATCCGGTGTAGGTCTTGGATGTTTGAGTGGCCCATGAGCGAGCCTTCCCTGATGATAGTTCTACGTAGGGTTTCCCTTGGTCTTCCACGAGATCTTCTCCCCTGTGGTATCCAAATGAGGGCTTGGTAAGGAAGTCTTGATTTATCCATTCTAAGGGCGTGGCCGACATAGTTCCAGCGGCGTTTTCGTATAAAATTAGACACATACTCTTGCCTGGATTCTTGTCTTATTTGTGTATTGGTTCGGAAATCTGACCATTTGGAATTTAGTATTCTTCTAAGGCATTTATTTTCAAAACTGTCTAATTTTGATAATAACCTACTCTTTAATATAAAAGAGTCACTATTGAAGTCAAGAAAGAGTTAGTTACGTATCCGTTACAGGACGTTGCTTCCAGACAAATTTTATGTTTAGCAGATTGCCATTGCTATTTGAACGACTAGCTCTCAGTACCAATGTCGAAATTAACACAAGACAAATCGTCTGCAGCTGGGGTGGAACCCAGCAACCCGGCATTACGAAGCACGTTTACAACTCCTAAGCCACAGCCACCTAAAGAAATTTAGTATTACTTTCTCAGACAACATTTTGAATTCAGCTGGTCAATGCAGCCAAAACTCCGTTAGGACTTGGTAGAAACGAGTTGTTTTCATTGTCCACTGTGACATCTCAAATCTACGACAACATCATATTCCACTGAGTTAGGGCTCAGTGGTTTGTTGTTTAACGATGCAAATACACATTCACCGCTGTCAAGGACCTTGTATCTATCCTACTGAAGTACGGCTCGATATACGGCCCTGTGACAGACACACACTATCCAACAACACATCAAGCCCCACACATACAGAGCGCACACACCAAATCTCTATTACAAAAAACGATTTTACAAAATAGTAGTTGACTACTGAGTGTGTAAGCACCCTTTATCCGAAACTAGACTGGGAGAGGTTTACAATTCACCACTCCCACCTATTCACGTTCCCATGGATAAACAACAAGGGTTCGAAACTACGCAACATGGGATATACTGTATCTACCCTGCCATCTGACCCTGCACGAGGATTCGTGAGGCGTCCGCAACGTGTGTGGCTGGATGCACGAGGATAGGCAAAATCGCCACCGCTAAGAAGTAGTAGTCGTAGTAGTAATAGTAGTAGTAGTAGTAAAAGTAGTAGTAGTCGTAGTAGTCGTAGTCGTAGTAGTAGAAGTAGTAGTAGTAGTAGTAGAAGAGTAGTAGTAGTAGTAGTAGTAGTAGTAGTAGTAGTAGTAGTAGTAGTAGAAGTAGTAGTAGTAGTAGTAGTAGTAGTAGTAGTAGTAGTAGTAGTAGTAGTAGTAGTAGTAGTAGTAGTAGTAAATGTTACCCCACGAGGACATCACACAGAGCGATAAACACCCGATGACGCAAAGTGCCACATGCGGTTAGGGATCACCTTTGGAGAGGACCCGGAAACCACGTTCAGCCGTTAGGACATATTTAAGGCCTGGCTATATTGCGGCCCCTGGCAGGAACGAGAGTGGAGCTTCAAAACAACGAAAAATTGCACCACACAAGGAAATGACGATGTGTTATAGCCACCACCAAGCACAGCTATACTCTAATTACTCAGATACCTGAACAACTACTTACGCAGATACAATACCATCACAACTGTCGGTAGAGTCCTTCCCCCCTCCCTTTCCCATTTCCAACTATCTGGTCAAATATAACAACAAAACATAACCCTTGAACCGTTAGGTGGTGGGGTTTTTTAATGTAAGCATAAGTACACAAAACCCGCCATCTGTTTCTGTCTCCCACTTCATGAACAAGTGTATGATAGCCTAGTCCTGTGCATTTCTTGATGTTTTCTTTCTAGGTTATTCTTTGCCCTCATCTTCTTCGACTACCCCCTCCCCTTTCAATTATGATCTGTAGTAAAACAGTGAACAGGAAGGGTGAACAAGTATTGTTATTCCTGATTAATTAGCACTGGGAAACATTGAAGGCTACAACCAAACATGACATATGACACTGACGGATGCATGCTGTGAGAGAAGGAGATATGGAGTAGAACTAAGATATGCCAATATCCCCCGTGAGGCTAATTATGGTAACACACAACGCTCTGAAATAGTCAAGTCTAGCCGGCCGAAGCGCTAGAAACATGCCAGATCATCGACACTTCTAACTGAAATGAGATAACTAGAAAAGCTGGTCGGACATCGCTCTACGAGATAAAGACGAGAGGGCCAAATTAATCTTTCTATTAGATGAAATAGGACAACTGATCGAGAATCGAAAAATGACAACGAACATGTCAAAGGGTATCCGGAATTTGAGAAATCGCCCAGGCTTGGAGAAGAAATGAGAAATAACGAGAAAGGGGATAAAGAGGAGAGAAGCAGAGCACGAGGGGCAGTTAGGTAAGAGGCGTGAATCCAGCCAGTCGAGAGAACTGTAGCTTGGGAACATGGCAGTTTACTGTATGGCATAGAGTTAAACTTCATTAGAAGAAAGATATGGGTAAAGAAGAGGCTTTATAAACAGTCGATAACAATTGATAGCCTGTTATAAGTGTGAGGCAAGGGTCATACCAACTTATACTGTTATGTTCATTTGATTTTTATATGAAATAATCATTGTACGCAAATTGATATTGTATATGAATAACAAACAACAGTAATCCGTAAGGCTTGATGGTTCACTAGCCGTGTTGTTAATCACAATAGACATACGAACTCTGTCTGATAATACTATGTTCGATAAGCACACCTGACTGAGCTTGGTTGGGTGTGGAAAGCTAAGATGGTGTCACAGTTCCTTGCAGTCGAACCATGTCTCACGACGCGCCTGAATCAAACTAGCTTGCGACGTTTCGCCACTGCCAAGAGAGGCTCCTGATGTCCTGCAATGATGTTACCCATCTACACCGCCCTAAAAGCAGTAAATACAGACAATATTGAGACTTTTCAAAGAAGAGCTAAACATGGCAACATACAGAACACAGATGTGCACAACACGTACCATATTTTATCACATAGACATATTGGTTTCACTATTGATCTATGCCTCATATCTGACATATCTTTTTATATGCGCGCAGTAGGTAACAGGTAATTTATAACATCAGGGAAACCAGAATAAGTATCATTTTTGTGTATCTCATAGTAAATTTGATGACGTTCAAAGGTTGGTCGATACTTTAGAAAAAAACTGGCAGGTCAGAATCATGCTTGCTTGAAGATACAATCAATGTTGTCCTGCCAGGAGGGAATCGACCTTTTTCCACAGCGTTATGTCCTGTCAACGTTGTCTGATAAACTCAGCTGATATCGAAGGTGGAAATATGTGCTGGCTTTACAGTTTAAACGAAAAAAAAAAATATGGTTGGAAAAAAGGGGACAAAAGGGGAGGGAGGGGGAGGGGAGGGAAGTGCATGGGTAAAAAGTTATAGCTGAATATTAAAAAGCCACCTGAAGCAATGTTGCGTCTGTGACTCAGGCTTTGGAAACGCTCTTCGTAATGTCGGGTTTGATCCCAATTGCGGACGATTTGTCTTGGGCTGGTTTACACAGTGGTACCGACAGCTGAAATAGCAGCAGTGGTAAACTTTTGGTTGGTTGCGTATCCTTTACATGACGTTGCAGAGCCAACTCCAACAGCCCCTGGGTGTTGTGTGGTTTTTCTAGGCAAATTTACGTCCATTAGTTTGCCATTGCTTCCTGGACGGTCGGCTTTCTTGATACCACTGTCAAAACCAACGCAAGGCACATGGCCCGCAACTGGGATCGAACCCGTCTGGATCTACACACCGGGTCATGCAGGCGTGAAGGGAAATGAGCGAGCAGACCAACTGGCAAGCACTGCACTAATGATTGCAGGAAAAAGTATGGACAGAGCAGACATAGTCAACGCTGTACGAACCGGGCTAGTGGAGAATGAGGAATCCCTGACACTAACACGATTGCGTGACATGGGAGTTAAGCATGGTGATGCACGTCTTTGCCGTCTTCGAGGCCGAGAAAGGAGACAATATAACCAGCTTCTCATGGGGACAATTAGTAGAAGTACTTTAGAGTGGCTGCTGCTTCGGAGAACTGAGCACGCATGGGTATGCCCAATGTGCAGTGACATTAATTGTGATAACAGAACATAAAATAACATCTTAGTAGGGAGTCGGCAGTACGAAACCCAAGTTCAAGGTGTCTCCTTCGTGCCAAAGAACTGCATGGCTGTTGGGGTGAACAGTCGTTAACGAGGGCAGGCAGGTCGTTGTAGGGGCGACGCCTGCTGGTGGATGTAATGTCCTAAGTCCCTTCCCCAGCTAATAATGAGGGTACTGCTGGGGTGACCGTTTATTAACCCTCATATAATTCTTCCGGTCAAAATGGACGCTAGGTACGGCCACCTTTTTTTTTTTTTTTTTTTAAAGCCCTGGCAAATATTTTTCCAGACGGTGGCCGTTGCATTTTTGCTCCATTTGTAGACTGGAAGGATGTAGTTTCGTCGCCCAGCTTCTGAGTTGAGTGCATGGCGTGACACTGTGAGCTGCGTTTGTTTTTCGTTGGCACAGGAGCGGAGCATATGTGGGGTGACCCGTTTGCTATGAAGCTGAAACTAGGATTACCAGATTACCAGATTACCAGAACCCGGCATCCCGGCATTACGAAGCGTTCGCATCAACTTAGCCACAGAGCCGACAGTGGTAAACTACTGAAGGTAAATTGTGCCTAGAAAAACCACAAAAGCCAAAAAAGGGCTAGAGTTGGTTCTGCAAAGTCCTGTAAAAAAGACGCGACCAACTAACCTATGGAAATCACTGGCGTCTGTAGCAGCTACTGTGTTCTTTTACAAAATAAAGTTTCACTTAGTTTACCAACTGCTGTCTTTGGGAAACCTGCGCAGTGAGGCCCCGATCCAGGGCTGTCGAAATATTTTTGGGCGTTAAGAAAAGGTACTAAAAGATACAACAATTTTGAATTTAACAACCGTTAAAACATCTTTAAAAAACAGACGCACACATATTTAATTTTTTTCGCCCCATTCCGCTTGTTACGTGGCTGCTTTGATGGCTTCCAATTGGTGCAGTTTATGTCTTGGAGCAATGACTTTGATCTCCTCATTGCGTTTCTTGTTAAAGTCTTCAAAGACTAATGATTTAAGAAAAAAAAATCTTTTTTTTTTTTTTTTTTTAAATTAAGGAGAAAGAAAACTAAAACGTATCAACATAAGGCGTGGTACCAAAATACAGTTTTGCGCGACAATGGTCAAATAGTACTAACTGAGAAGAAAAGTACCAACTTCGGCATCCCTGCTCTAATGTCTCCTATAATGAGACTCGAGTGCACCTATCATCGATGAAAAAGTCGCCCTTTGGCTGGCCAGTAGACGACTTCGTCGTCGGTAGGGAAATTATTTGGGTCTGTCTCCTCTGGTCGCATCAAGAAGCAAGAGTCCTTTGAAGGGCTTCTTGGTGGTGCGCTATATTTAATCATTTTATATGCACAAAAACCTAAATCTACAATTATAACCATAACCTCTCCCTTAAGGGATGCTGGGTAAAATGGACGATTTTTTTGTCGCAAAGCCAGCGATGTCCAGTGACCCTTTCGAAATGCACGAGAACGGTTGTTTTATTAAATGACCGACCGCCGTCGAATATAATTCCGAGACCTCAAGGTTTCAAAAACTGTCGACACATTCATCATCGTCATGTGCATTGCGGGTAAGCGTAGACTAACATTTATTAATATCTCACACGATCACCAGAATCACGGATCAGCTCAATGTGTTTTTTTTTTTTTTTTTTGCACAATACATCTGGCCAGGCCATCCAGCCATTTTTTCTGTGCCTTCCTCTTGCTGTTTTGTCATCAGTATTGCGGGTTGTTACCAAGTAGTTGGGCCAATCATTTATGATGACATGTTAAAAAAAAAAACATTAATCTTCTGCGTCAATTTATTCTAATAAGTTTACGACTTTCATCGATGGAACTTCTTTTTTTTTTTGCTTTTTCTATCCTTCCACTACAGCCGTTGAGGTTCAATGCTGCAGATATCACCCGCCTCCATTCATTTCTCTGTTTAGCCTTCTCTTTCCAGTTGGTGACACCAAGTGTTTGCAGGTCTGATTGGATATTATCTCTCCATCGTCTTCTTGGTCTGCCTTGTGGTCTACGACATTTCATCTCCCTGGTGTATACAGTTTTTACTTCTCTGTCATCTGACATTCTTTCAATATGCCCCAACGATTTCAATCTATTAGCTTCCATGATGCCAGTGATCAATGGTGATTTAAACATATTATGAATTTCGTTGTTGCTTCTCACTCTCCATTCACCCCTGTTTGCATCTTTGATGAGTCCAAAGATTCGTCGTAAGACTCTGATTTTGAAAACCTGTAACACGGCTTCATCTCTTTTAGAATGTTGAATGTTGAATTAAGAATCGACATCACAGCATCGGGACAATCCAATAAGCGCTTCGTCCCCATCTTCAGCAGCAAGCGAAGAGTTAAAATTCCAGTGGTACCAGTAACAGTCTGATTGTATATCCGTCTCGCCCCTCCCCCGAGTGTCGAGCGTTAGCCAGATCCCCTTGTAACTCCTCGCAGTGCCACTCTCCTCAGACCGGAATAATCTATCTGTCCCTCGGCACTGTTCACTCGCTCCCAAAGGGCCGTCACAACATCCAGCCTGTCATATATCAGTTCACCACCAAGTGGTGCAGAGCCGGCCAGTCTATCCGCCTGCTCATTTCCCAACACACCGGCGTCACCTGGAGAAAATATCTAAAGGATTCTATCCACCCGGGACTTCTGAAGTGAAGCTTGCCACTCTGCAGGGAGCATGCCTGTCTCCGCCTTTCTCAGCATGCTCTGTTAGTCAGTTACAATGACAACATGTGTGTACAGTTGATTCTCAAGCCAACGGAAGGCAGCAGTGACTACCTCCACCTCCATTCTCAAACTAGACGTTGTGACATCATATGCCCGGCTTTGTTGCGCCAGGCGACGTCCATTCGCCTTCGCTGTGAACCCCCATGCACTTCGTCTGCCCCTCACCGCAAAGCTATCTGTATATAAAATCACATCACTTGGGTGGGAATTGTCATGAATCATTTGTTGAACTTCTAATTCTGCAGCACCAGCTAGCCAGTCCATATACTCACGTCTGACGTGATTAGAACCCTACACAAGTCTGAAACATGATCGGACACTTTGACCCACTCCTCTCCTCGCCTAATTTCATCAAGCCTGCACACATGTTCATTCGTGTCTTAACCAAGACTTACGCCATTCAAGACTATCCTCTTTTCAGTCTGTGACCCTTAGCTCTATCCAGGGCTTCATGCAGGAGGTGCCTCTTGTCCGTCGCTACTCTAAGATATGACTTTGCTTGCAGAACTTTGAGCCTGTCTGCAATAGTAGGCAGTGCAAGTATATATCGCATACATACTACCGGGGTATCTTTTGTACATCCCAGAATCACCCGCATGGCTTCATTCTGTATGCGTTCAAGTTTCATCAGCTGACTATTTGATACGGTAAGCATGCCAAGTCCATAATCTATCACCGACAGGATCACATGCTGGAACATTGTGAACAGCATTCTTTGTTCCATGTCCATTGCTGCCATAATCTTGAGAGCATCGAGTCTTTTTTGGCAGCTCATTGCAACTGCATCCATATGATCCTTGAAGGACAGGCTTCTATCGAAAATGATACCCAGGTACGTCAGTTTGCTTTCTCTTTTGATGTTCCTGTTATGAACTGTGAGGTTTGCAACGCCAGCTTTTACAATTCTATTGTCCAGAGAACACCACAAAACAGATGCCTTTTCTGAGTTGATGACGCCATCCATTTCTGCACACCAGTCAGTCACTTTGTACACAGTTGCTTGTAGTTCTTGGGCTATCCGTTGCCTATCTTCCCCCTGCCTATATGCAAGAACATCATCGGCAAATGTCAATATTCTTCCAACACCTGGTGATTCAAGTTCTGCAATCTTGCTTGCATACACATTAAAGAGCACTGGTAAAATTGCAGAACCTTGAGGTAGTCCCGGGGCGATGGTACATTGTTCTGAGGTCCATGTACCCAGGCGAAGGGCTACCATACGTGAATGCATGACAGCTGCTATCCAGTTCACAAACCACGGACAAACCTCTTTCTTCATGAGTGCAGAAATCAAAATATCATATTTGACTCTATTGTAGGCATCCTCAAGATCAAGTGCTGCCACAACCGTCTCTTGTCTGTCCTGGAACCCCTCATAAAAAATCAAAAGCAAAAGTAGCTGCATTGAACCAGGTATCTTTCCGTGGCCGGTAACTACCCAAACCTTTTGGCAGGAGCTCTTCCCTTTACAAAAAGCTTTGTAGTTTTAACACCAATGATCTTCTCAAGCACCTTACCGAAAGTATTTTAAAGGGTGATAATTCTGAAACCGCTGAGTTTGGAATGATCTTTGCCTGGTTTTGGAAGTGGAATTAGGTAACTATGTACCCATTCCTGGGGTACTGAGGCTGTTCTGATGTTCTGGTTGAAATAAAAAGCCATCTCCCTCAAGTCTTCATCACTCATGCTCTTCAACTTGGCATACCTGACTCCGTCTGGCCCAGGCGCAGTGTCCTTTGCTTTTTGCAATACATGTTTTATATTCTCCATCCTAATAATGTCATCAAAATACTTATCATTTATTGTATTAAACAGATTATTTCTAAATTTCTAAGCTCCATATCATTATGATTAGTTTTGGCTATAAATCTCTTTAAAAAGCTTCCCCTTTCTCTTTGTCTGTTGTCATTGTTATATCATTATTAGTGTATATAATGCCTGTTGTAGGCCGATACTTCCTTTGCATCAGTCTGTGAAGTCTCCAAAACCTACCCATTGATCTATCCCCTCCAATTTCCCTCATAAAATGTTCCTATTTAGCCTTCTTTGCATCTCCTCTATCTCCTATGATTATCTCCAACTATTTAAGCCAGTCCCAATGTTCCTTTGTGACAAGAGATTCAACAGCAGCGTAAACATTTACTAAATTCCAGGTTGTTACCTCTTTATCTATCTGTATACCCAGAACTTTCAGTGTACTATGATTCCACCGGTCCAGGTCAAGAACCCTATGCTTCAAACCATTTTTCACCAGCAGATACTGTCCATGTCTTCCCTGTCCAGTCGGATGTATGTAACTAATGTATCCGGGACACTCATATCTATCTATGTTTAATTCCTGCAGCATGATAATGTCAAAGTCAGAAACCAGTACAGTATCTCTTTCAGTTGTGCTCCAAGTTTCACAGCCATAAAAAACGACTGGTCTCATCAACGTTTTATATATTTTGATCATGGTGTTGCGAGACAGACACTTTGACTGTAGAAGATGCTGAAGGGCATAGTATACTTTATTTCCAAATTGTATTCTAGATTGTATTTCTTCTCTCAGCATGTTGGAGCCGTTGAAGTTTGCACCTAGTACCGTTTCCGCTCGTTTGTTTTTCATATTATCGACTTGTTTGTGGCCAGCGTTTATATCCTTTCCCTGTTAAGTTAATATCATGTAATCTGTCCTTTTCTTGATTGACAACTAGTAACTTTTTCGGAGCTGATTCTTTTCATACAGTCAGTGTTTTTACAGTCTCTAGTTCACTTTCTCCAACGATACCAATGTCAACAGCACATTGAGTATTCTTGTAGTTTCTCTAACTGTAGTGTGCCGGCCGAATCCTCTGGTTACATTAAGGTGCACCATTCCCTCCGGCCCATAATAACCTATTTTCTTTTCTGACTTCGTTACTTGTTCCCAAAGTGCTCTGACCACATCTGCCTGGTCATGTATTAATTCTCCACCCAGCGGTACAGATCCAGTCAATCTGTGATATTCAGAATAACACAATAGCATGTAAAGATATTACTGAAAAATTGTAGCTGATTAATTTTTTTCATCTTTCCCAGAGCAATTTTACTTTAAACTAATACATGCCAAGCCTAAAACAGCTCTACGGTAAAAAAAAAAAAATAAAGACAAAGTTTCCTCGTATGTGTGCCTAGACTCCAGTGTTTGTGTGTAAGTGTGTGTGTGTGTGTGTGTGTGTGTGTGTGTGTGTGTGTGTGTGTGTGTGTGTTAGAGGGGGATGAGTGGACACGCTTCAGCCAGTATGTATTTGGTAAACTACAACTAATTAGGGGTGTTTCACTACAAAGCCTGGACACTTGGGACGTGATGACACAATGGTCTGCATACAAATAAGCCAGCTCTGCAAAACCCTTGTGCACGTAAAACTCAGGTTCTGGAATATGACTGTACCAGCATTTACAACACGTGAAAGATTTAAGAAGAAGAAGAAGAAGAAGTAGAAGAAGAAGAAGAAGAAGAAGAAGAAGAAGAAGAAGAAGAAGAAGAAGAAGAAGAAGAAGAAGAAGAAGAAGAAGAAGAAGAAGAAGAAGAAGAAGAAGAAGAAGAAGAAGAAGAAGAAGAAGAAAAAGAAGAAGAAGAAGAAAAAGAAGAAGAAGAAGAAGAAGAAGAAGAAGAAGAATAAGAAGAAGAAGAAGAAGAAGAAGAAGAAGAAGAAGAAGAAGAAGAAGAAGAAGAAAAAGAAGAAGAAGAAGAACACAGAAGAAGTAGAGCAACAAGAAGAAGAAGAAGAAGAAGAAGAAGAAGAAGAAGAAGAAGAAGAAGAAGAAGAAGAAGAAGAAAAAGACAAGGTAACATTAACAATAGATGGGTTAATGTAACAGCTGTGTTAAACATCAGAAGTTAAGAAAAGCATATCACTTAAGATGTCCGCCAACACATCATCAGTTAGTGGGTACTGAGCAGGTTAAAAAATGTTGCACGCTTATAATCAGAGATTTTTACTTTCTCGCGGTAGCCAGCATTTTAGGCATCACATTTTTTTTTCAACGCAACTGTTTTATACCCACCAAGAAAGAAAAAAAATGAAAACCTTGTTTATGACATCTAAAAGAAGAAAGTAAAAGTCCAAACCTTGTCACGTATCTGGGTATAAAGCATTGACCATGAATGTTGACAGCCAGATAAGAAGCTGATGGGTCACAACGGCAGCATTTATTTACCACATTTCCCGGAACTCATCTGAGGCTCCATGTAATCACACTAAAAGACACGAATGCCGCGCATACAAGGTAATAGGGATATACACATTGTAGATAATATAAAGAAATGAACAAGAAATAGTCAATCACTCTCTGAAGGTAGAGGTTAAGGTGAGACGATCGACTTCATTAAACAGTGTTTTATCCCATGTGGCTTTCTCTCTTTCCACAGGGCAGCTAGCTGCCTACTGAGAGCATCGCACAGACCACGACCTCCGTAGCTCCGGCGACAATCACCAGACATCTCCTTGCACTTGTGAACAGAGGCGCCGCCGTGAAACAAATCACGACCTTCAGAGCGCGAGGCAAACGGCTTGACCCTTTGTCACTGAGACCCCCAGTCTCTTTAGGCGACCAATAAAACATAGTTTTAATATTTGTTCTTGCTTCTCAAGTAATAGTGTTCGATTTTTAGTAAAGAAGTTTCATTTACCAAAACACTGTTCTCTCAGTTTATTTTTATCACACCACATCTCACGATATCTGTTGCAAAGGTCATTATTTCGTCTTGACCCTGTCCAAACGTCCCATTAAGTGCAGCAGAGGAAGATCGAGGCCTAGCGTCACAAACCAGGTCGGCCAACCTTTCGAGATTGTATAGGAAGTATTAAGCCGAAACAACCGTCGACCGGGATCTTTCTACAGATGATTGGTTGACCTCTACTGTGCCTCTATCCTTGCCTGTGGAGATCTGCTTATTGTGTAGTGGTAAAAGGCGCACTGTGGAAAAGACTGGCCTCGTCAGGTGACATTCCTAAAGCCGGCAGTGGGTACACTGTTGGCTGGTTTGTTGCGTATCCTTTACAGCACATTGCAGAACCAACCCCAACAACCCCTGGCTATTGTGTGGGTTTTCTAGGCAAATTTACGTCCAGTAGTTTGGGTACACTGTCTTCTTCTTCTGCCTTTCTATCCCCCAATGGAGCATAGGCCCTCAACCAACTCACGCCAAGTCGTTCTATCCTTCGCCATTGCATGGAGCTCTCCCCATGTCCTCCCCATCTTTCTAACCTCATTCTCCAGCTCTCTTCTCCATGTGTTTTTTGGCCTTCCTTTATTTCTATGCCCCTGTGGGTTCCAATGCAAAGACATTCTAGCTATGCTGTTCTCCTGTTTTCTCAGTGTGTGCCCTATCCAACGCCAGCGTCTTTTCCTCACCTCCTGATCCACTGAAGCCTGTTTAGTTCTCTCCCAAAGTTCTACATTAGTTATTCTATCATACCATTTTATTCCCTCTATTCTGCGCAGGCACCAGTTAATGAATGTCTGTAATTTATTAATAATTGCCTTGGTTGTTCTCCTTGTTTCCGCCCCATAGAATAGTACTGATTTGACATTAGAATTAAAAAATTTTAGTTTAGTATTTTTTTTAATTTCTTTTGATCTCCACAAATTCCCTAGTGCTATGAAAGCCCCTCTTGCCTTTTTTATTCTTATTTTAATATCTCTATCAGTTCCTCCATCTTTATCTACATTACTGCCTAAATAGGTGTACGACTCCAACCATTATTGTGAAAACGGCACATGATAGTTTCCCCTTCCAAGAGGTTGGATATCCATTTAAGCCAACTTTAGTTGTAGTGAAAACGCTTAATCCCTCTTAATGACAGATAGCATGGAGAGACCAGAGAAGACTTATCAGCAACATTAAGTTGTATGCTGAGAAGTGGGGTTAAGAGAAAGACCATAAGGACACGATGACATACTCGTTGTTTTTTTTGTGTTGATTTTCATTTTTAAATTGACAGCTGCATTTTTGGCAACAGAAGCAAATTAGCTAGTAATTGGCAACTAAATGTGAACTAAAATCAAGTAATGAAAAAAATAAATGTTTGAAATGCGTGGGCACAGGTAATATGTCCGTAAAAAATACTTAAGCTGCATTGGCAATGGTCTTTTTGTGTAAAACAACGTAGAAGACAAAGAATGTGAAAGAAAAAGAAAGTATCCACAGGCGACCCAAAATGGCATTAAAGGTCTTCTTTTTCTCTTCCTCCATGTCTTTCTTTCTTCTTCTTCCTATTCTTCTTATTCTGAAAGTTATGTTCTTCTTCTTCGAGGAGGCTTCTTCTTCTTCTTCTAGGACTTCTTTCTTCTTCTTCGTCTTCTTCTTCTTCTTCTTCTTCTTTCTTACTTCTTTCTTCTTCTTCGTCTTTTCTTCTTCTTCTTCTTCTTCTTCTTCTTCTTCTTCTCATGAAATTAAATTCTTCTTCTTCTTCTTTCTTCTTCTTCTTCTTCTTCGATTCTTCTTCTTCTTCTTCTTCTTCTTCTTCGGTCTTCTTCTTCCTTCTTCTTCTGCTTCTTCTTCGTGATTCTTCTTCATTCTTCTTCTTCTCTTCTTCTTCTTCTTCTTCTTCTTCTTCTTCTTCTTCTGATTCTTTCTTCTTCTTATTCTTATTTCTTCTTCTTCTTCTTATTCTTCTTCTTATGGTCTTCTTCTTTCTTTCCTTCTCTCACTTCTTCTTCTTCTTCTTCTTCTTCTTCTTCTTCTTCTTCTTCTTCTTCTTCTTCTTCTTCTTCTTCTTCTTCTTCTTCTTCTTCTTCTTCTTCTTCTTCTTCTTCTTCGTCTCTTCTTCTTCTTCTTTTCCTTCTTCTTCTTCTTCTTCTTCTTCTTCGTCTTCTTCTTCTTCTTCTTCTTCTTCTTCTTCTTCTTCTTCTTCTTCTTTCTCTTCGAGGCTTCTTCTTCTTTCTTCTCTTCTCTTCTTCTTCTTCTTCCTCCTCGTCTTCTTCTTCTTCTTCTTCTTCTTCTTCTTCTTCTTCTTCTTCTTCTTCTTCTTCTTCTTCTTCTTCTTCTTCTCTTCTTCTTCTTCTCTCTCTTCTTCTCTTCTTCTTCTTTCTTCTTCCTCCTCTTCTTCTTCTTCTTCCTCTTCTCTTCTTCTCTTCTTCCTCCTCTTCTTTTTCTTTTTCTTCTTCTTCTTTCCTTCTTCTTTTTCTTCCTCTTCTCTTCTTCTTTCTTTTTCTTCTTCTTCTTCTTCTTCTTCTTCTTCTTTCTTCTTCTTTCTTCTTCTTCTTCTTCTTCTTCTTCTTCTTCTTCTTCTTTCTTCTTCTTCTTCTTCTTCTTCTTCTTCTTCTTCTCTTCTTCTTCTTCTTCTTCTTCTTCTTCTTCTTCTCTTCTTCTTCTCCTCTTCTTCTTCTTCCTCCTCTTCTTTTCTTCTTCTTCTTCTTCTTCTTCTTCTTCTTCTTCTTCTTCTTCTTCTTCTTCTTCTTCTTCTTCTTCTTCTTCTTCTTCTTCTTCTTCTTCTTCTTTATTCTTTTTTTTTCTCCTTCTTCTTTCTTCTTCTTCTTCTTCTTCTTCTTCTTCTTCTTCTTCTTTCTTCTTCTTCTTCTTCTTCTTCTTCTTCTTCTTCTTCTTCTTCTTCTTCTCTTCTTCTTCTTCTTCTTCTTCTTCTTCTTCTTCTTCTTCTTCTCTTCTTCTTCTTCTTCTTCTTCTTCTTCTTCTTCTTTCTTCTTCTTCTTCTTCTTCTTGTTCTTGTTCTCTTCTCTTCTTCTTCTTCTTCTTCTTCTTCTTCTTCTTCTTCTTCTTCTTCTTCTTCTTCTTCTTCTTCTTCTTCTTCTTCTTCTTCTTCTTCTTCTTTTTCTTTTTCTTCTTCTTCTTTTTCCTCTTCTTCTTGTTTTTTTTTTCTTCTTCTTCTTTCTTCTTCTTCCTCTTATTTGTCCCCTGTTACCTAAGCAAAGTTAGGGGAAATGTAAGTATACTCCGTGGGTTCTTTCTAATGCGTTCTACTACTAGCTGGTATTTGTTTCTTTAAAACTATTCTTTCTTTTTGTACTGCGACTGCTAAGTTTACATTATATGTCTTTACAGTTGCGCTTCAGGACTTACGCGTCAATTGGCCAATCAATTTCATCTGTCCTTTTGTAACAAATTGTATAAATAATTTCCCTAGACTTGTTCTGATACAGATAACGAATATAATGTCGGTCACAGGCCCTACCCCGGCTGTAGTCGGAGGCCATAATATAACCAAACGCTTGAATAAGTTTCCGAGACTTGTGCCAGGGTGATCCTCATCCAAATAGGAGCTCTTTGCGTCACCGGGTATTAGTGGCTTGTTTTACGGTCCTGGTGGGGTTGAACTACACACACACACACACATACACACACACATACACACACATACACACACAGGGGGCTGCGTAGTCTAGGGCATAGCATCTGTCTCGAGTGCTGGAGGTGCCTGGTTCAAGCCACGGTGAAGGCCAGGATTTTTCACTCGGACTTCAAGTAATTTTCTATGGTCTCTCGTTAATACAATCGGACGCCCGTGTGTATTGTTGCGCACGTAAAAAAAATCTCTTGGCAGTTGGAAATCAAACAGATTAGCCTGACGCTGCCCGGGCAAAAATTTGAATTAAAAATTTACCAAAAGTATTTCAGGATCATCACCGGTACTACGGAGTTCATGCACTGCGCTGAGATTTGTCGGACTCAGACTTGAGTTAGAACGGAGCACTTATGGATTACTATCCTTGTGCCAGATGTTGTTGATCCGTTGTTTAAACCTAAACCTTGCGCACATAGAAGTAATAATAACGATGACGTAATTATGCTTTCGTGGTGATGATGATGATGATGATGATGATGATGATAATAATGATGATAGCGATACTATTGTTGATAGCGACTATGATGCTGGAGACATTAATATTTGAAATAATGAGTAATAATATTGACATTTCAAATAAAGGAAAAAAGATAATACTGACTACGATGATGAAAACGAATTGTATAAAAAAGATGTGAAATTATCATCATCATCATCAGGTGCCTTGCCGACTGGCGTGGGCGATCATGCATCTCAATAATCTGCGATCTCCTGCAGCATGTATCAGTTGGGGTGCCGACACACCTCCATGCCATGCAACAAGACTGTCGGGCATCTTCTCTCGTTGTCTTCCTCTATCCCTTTCTCCACAGATCTTTCCAGTGGTCACAACATGTTCTATTTTCCCTCTTCTCATAACATGACCGAAAAATGATGACTGTCTCCTTCTGATGTCTGTGATAAGTTGTCTTCGGGCTCCCGCCTCTTTCAAAACCTCTTGGTTGTTCTTTTTGACTGTCCAAGGTATTCTAAGCATTCTTCTGTAAAACCACATCTCTGAGGCCTCTAAAAATTGTTTGGCCTGCCTACCGATTGTCCAGGATTCACATCCATATGTTAAAACTGGATGTATGTATCAAGCAAGAATTCTTTTTCTAACTCTCAATGACAAGGATACAAGGATTTTTTAAAATAAAATTATATTGTAATGAAATATTAATAATTGTGAAATTATATTGTAATAAAATGTTTGATTTATATTGTATTTTATATGAACTTCTGATCTATTTAAAATACAACGTGATTTTAAACCACAATTCTGTGTAATTTTAACTGAGATTAACTCACCCATGTCTATTTCTGGACTATGTGTATATTTTGATTTTAATGCGTTTCCCACTGTGGGTCTTAGGTTATGTGGTCTTACTGTTCAAAGTATTCGGAATACATTTATGTCTTAGAAAACATATTTCAAGTGCCTTCAGGATAGTTTACATTAAAAGCCTGCATCACTGCATTGGGGTCAGTTCCATAAGCGCTATGATTACATCTTTAGCAGGCAGCAAAAATTTCCAGTTCCAAAGATACAAGTAGAATTATGAATATATGTTCTTCTAGCCTTTCCACTGAGTATTGAGTGCCGGACAGATCAGCTGGTCACTCTTCGCTGTACCGTTCTATTCAGCATTGTTTGCTTGCTACCAAAGGGTCTTGCAGACATCTAGCTTATCATACAGCAAATCACCACTGTAAGGTGCAGCACCAGGCAATCTGCATGTTCGCTTCTGAACACACCTGCATACCCGGAGACCAAATGAAAATGTGTTATTTGTGTTGTCGCCTGTCTCTAGTCTATAATTAGTAAAACACAGTCACCAACGGAAGAACAAGAAGTGAGTGTCTGTTTCTTTTCAGTTGTAACAAAAACTATCGCAAAGATCAATGCCTATCAAAGCAACAGCAACAACAACGCATGCAAACGACATTACACAACAGAGCGAGGTCGATAACAAAATAACATAGGCAAATGATTTTTTTTTTAATAGGCAGCACACATCACGGCGCCATGTTTGGTGTATGTTTTTGAAAGAGCAGAACTATCTCAAACAATCGGGTTTTTAACGCATAGTAGCAACAAATTTACAATTCCTTTCGATGTGCCATTCATGTATCGTGGGAGCAGACGAGAATTATCAGATATATAATAATGTACTGCACATCTGTATTGACGCTTGTGAGATAAACGTAGCTGTGCAATGTGATTTTGTAACAACGTGTAAAATTGAGGACTCTTGTAACGCAAGTAGCGCATGAAAAATGTGATGCAAAACTTATGTTTGAATAGACTAATTTGCACTCGATATTATCACCTGGAGGTTCCATAGCTCCGTTTTTAATATTAGGCAGCTGCCCCCTTATCGATTATTCTTCTCTTCTTCTCTTCGCTTTCACCAACTGTAAACTGCGGTGGAAAGTTCTGGCTGTTCATCTACTTCTAGACTTGTAGACTGCAGTCCTGTTCCAGAACCTAAGTGTTGCATGTGCATCGGTTTGACAGATCTGACTCATTTGTGTGCAGACTGTTGGTTCCTCGCCTCTAAGGCAGATGCACTCGAAGGAAGCTCCCAATTAGTCGACTCTTACGACATGCTTTGGGTAGGCAGTGGGTCTATTATTGTTATTCAGAAACCACACGGGAAGGTATCGATTAATATGGAAGCGCGTGGTAAAATACGACTAATTAGGGTTTTGCAGAAATCAAATGTGTTGGGTCGAAAGGCATAGATATAGCCTTGCTGTCAACCACAATACAGTGCACCAACCGACCTCCCCAAAGAACCCCTGGGCGGTAGCAAACGTCCCCCCAAATTTGTTACCACAGAGATTTCTCAAATATTCAATATGTACATACTTCTAGTTTATGTTCTATTTTTTCTACACAGCAGACAAAAGTACACGCCGTTATGGTCATTGTTTTCTCCTGTGTTGGGAAAAACGGCCACTACCCCGACAAGCCAAGACACATGTTCACAAGTATTTTAACAGCGTTACTCTAAAATATATTTTCAGGTTGCTGCTGAAGGCGGGCTTCATGCTGTTTATGAAAACGTTGAAGGTGTAAAACGGGTTCTAACCCCTAAAATTTTTTTGTAACCGGATCGGTTTCTAAAAAAAAATTAAGGGGACAAGAAAAACCAAAACCCCTTTGGGGGTTAAACTTATGACTTGAATGTAATGTGAGGGAGGGTATTCAGTTCTTTCCCCTTTCCCTCAATGTTTTGCGAGGTTTCCAAAACTGTCGCTACAGCTTTACTTCCCTGAAAAAAGTTTTTTTTTT
>CAJHNH020003496.1:0-67495 GCA_905116865.2 Candidula unifasciata | reverse complement strand
TCAGCTTTTGAAGTATAAAGTCCGTAGAAAAGACAATTAATTTATTTTAGGAAGTGAATAATCACACCTTCGCATGGCCTGCTTGCTAGGGAAGTGGTAGGGTATGTCTTGTAGGAGTCCATACACTCCTCCCGCCAAGCAGATTTTAAACTTTCGCTACTGTATATTCCACAACCATTCAGTCCATCGGCACGTTGGTTTGGGTTTTAAAAAACCCGAAGGTTGTATTCTCAGATCTGTTGTGCCTCTTCAGTCACGCACACCGGTCTTTGAAGCAGAATAGCTTTCCTGGTGAAGGGACATAACCTGAATTGCCTCTTTTAACTCAGAGTTACGAGCCCTTATATGGTTAGACTCAACGCACAAGGTTGGACAGCTGGATTTCTCTACTGTCTGAAAGATGTTGGGGACGGAACACTTTTGGAAATACAGACCCAGCTATGCAGGCGACAGCATCAACTTCAACATAATTCTTACAAATCAAAGCCTCAAATTCTACCTCCACTGCGACCAAATTCTGTTCGCTGGATTTTTCTGTCTACTAGAAAGGACGAACATCCTCCTAGTCTCACTGGGACCTGCTCCTCGCAGTGTTCTGTCTTCAAATAATCACGAATGCTTAATAATGTCTTCGGCTTAACCAATCCACAACTTTCATCTTTTTCACCTGCTGGCTCCATAATTCTCTATTACACTATGCAATAGATGCTGCGTGGACTCGGAGTCAAACACTTGCTTCGCAAAACTTATTATGTCCAGAAAATCAAGAAGGCAGTGCATCGGCCTGCATGCTGTATCGTAGGAGCATTCAGCTGAGTCTACTATAGGATCCAAATTGTTGGGAAATGTTCATCGTCGGTGGTCAGAGCCTTGAGCACATGAACAGAAAGATCAATAATGCAAGACAATTGAGAGGTGACCCACGGGCTACTTGCTAGGCCAGATTTCGCCCGCTTGCCGCCGGCTGAACAACCCTGCAGTTTCGTCTGTACACCCATGTAAAATGCCCACAACTTTCTTCTGCCCCTGCTTAGATTCTACTATCACCTGGTTTATGATCTCAGTATGAGTAAGGTTTTGATCACAAATGTATCACCCGGTACTTTATTGACTGCGTTCTTCACACAACCCGAAACACAATAGTATAGTTTGTGTACATATTGTTGGTTCCTCAGGCAGAAGCTCTCCTACTTCAAGGAAGCAATAAATTAGTAGGTTGTTACGACATGCTTGTTAAGGATGCCGTGGCTCTATTCTTGTTTTCTTCTCAACTGGACCCTGGAACCCACACTGGGAGCATAACTAACAATAAGCGTCTTCTGATCCATCACAGCATACTTTAAGCCATACAAAAGTCTTTTTCTAATTACTCTTGTATTTACGACTGCTGTGACATGGTTGTTTCCGTTTTATTTTGTCGCTATATTTAAAGATTCCCTGCCAAATTCAACACACACATACACATACACGCACACTGGCACACACGCACACACACACAAACACACAAACACACACACAAAGATAACAGGACGTTGGACGATTTTTTTGTCTTCAAATTTTGAGTTAGCAAGCCTGCTTCAAAGAGTTTGAGGCTGGAAATAAAGCTAATCACTTTTTATAATTTTTAGCATTGGGATTTTGTTTGTTTTGTAAACAATACGAACCAAAAACAAATTTACAAAAAACAAAAAAAAACGATACTATGCGTATCTACGGATATGTACTCGGAATCACACACATTTTAAAGGAAAATGAAGGTTTATTGCATAGGAAAAAGGTCACACATTTTAGAAAAAAATTCCAAAACTTTTTTTCCCCTTCTAGGCCGACCGCTTAAAAATAGGCCTCATGTCTGGAATCTGGTAACTCCATGAGGGATAGGCTATCACATCAATCACCACGCATCGCTGCACATATGAACTGACCAGAACACACCCTATGCTTTATTTGTAGAGCAAACAATTTGTCTGCTCAATTGTGAAGGGATACAACAGTTAGTAACATGGAAAAACGTGGAGTTAAAATCTACGCAAAGTATTTCAGGATCCTAGCCAGTGCAATGGAGTTTGTGCACTGCGCTGAGATTCCTAAGACTCAGGCTTGAGTTAGAAGTAGAACGGAACACTAATGGGTTACACCCGTGTGTCATGATGTTGATCTGTCGAAAACATATAAACATAAACCTCAAGACATGGACAATCTAAGACAACCAATGCGCTTTTGTCAGTACAGGATTTTATCAAGATTTGTGTTCAAGTGTGAGGGCATGAAATTAGAAACGCACTGTATTTGTGAACCAACCGTTTACAGAGTAAATCTTCTGCTTCTTCTCGTTCACCTGCTGTAAACTCTGACGGAAAGTTTTTTTTGTTTAGCCACTTTTAGACTGCAGTCCTGTTCCGGATTCTGAGACGTGTGCATCTGTTTTACATATCAAACTCATTTGTATGCAGACTGCTGGTTCCTTGCCGCTCAGGTAGATACACTCCGACTTTGAAGGCAGTGGAACTATTCTTATTTTCCCCGGAACCCATACTGATAACAAATTAAGTGTAAACGATAAACTTACAACTGCATCAAATAAAATGCTTTCTATTTGTTCATGCAGTGTTCTAAAAAACGTCATTACCACTTACACGAAACAAATGTATTCATTTCAGGTAACTCGCGATCAGTTGCAAATGAACCATGCAACATTGCGTATCAATGCCCGGACACCAGCTACAAACCTGTGTGTGGGAATGATACTGTGACCTATCACAATGATTGCTACATGGTGGCTGCTACCTGCTCTCGAGTGGCGGTTCTTTACCCCGGCAAGTGTATTGGACCAGACACCCCTCCTGCTTGTCGGCAAATCCCAGCTTGTGATTCCATTGACCAGCCAGTCTGTGGAAGTAACGGGGTCACCTATGATAACGATTGTTACTTCAGGGCACAGACGTGTGGAACAGGCATCACAATTAGACGTAGAGGGGAATGCCTGCCACCCACCCCTCGTCCTCCATGCGACCCTAACAGAGCCTGTAATTTGCTTTATGACCCAGTGTGTGGAAGCAACGGCGTCACCTATGGTAATCAGTGTTCCTTTGAAGGACAAACGTGTGGAACAGAAATCAGGATTGCACACAGAGGGAGATGCACTACAACCCCCACTCCTGATGTCTGAACCTGAAGCAGTTCAGCGTGTCTTCAAGACTACCCACACAAGTGTGTAGGTGGCATTATCAATAATAATCTTTTCATTCTTCAGTCATGGCCATGTATTACACTTGTAGAACTTGAAATGTAATATTTGTAGTAGCAGCAGCAACAGCGGTAGAAGTAGTGGAAGTAGGATTAGTAATATGAGTAATAAAAGAGTTATTGATGATGCCTGTTCAATCCTATAGGTTCTACTTTATATAGCCGTTGTCTCTTCTGGTGTAGGATATTTAGACTTGTCCATTAATTCTAGCTATTTCATTCTCCATATATTATCTCTTTATATTAACAGATCCTCTCTTCTTTTTCTTCTTCTGCTTCTTTACTTTTACCAGCTGTAAACTCCAGTTCTGGTTGCTCGTTCACTTCTGGATTTTGGTCCTGTGCTAGGACTAGGGCTTTGAGTGCATATCTGTCTTATAGATCTGACTTTATTGCGTGCATACTTTTGGTTGCTCACATCTCAAGCATATGCACTCCGACATCAAAGGTAAACTGTAACAGATCCTACAAAGATAGATTATAAAAACTTTAGTATTACTGAGTTTGATGAAGTTAATCGACGACCACACACCTTATTAGATTATATTCTGTGAAGACTTCTTTGCTGAAAAAAAAAAAAAAATTGTAATTTACATCTCAGGGCACGGAATGTATGCCGACTTCTCATAGATAAAAACTTTCATTTATCGATCGAGCCAATTGAATGAATTATAGCTGCATCATATGTATCAATCTAGAATATTTTTAATGCTAGGAGAAAGTTATTCATTTATACTTTAAGATTTAGTTCTTCTTTTTTTTTTTACATGCTGATGTGAAAAGGGAACCTTCCAAAATTAACTGTGATGGTTTTAATGCAAATAAACTAGTCGTTTCAGGTGAAAATTACAGATTCTTTGTTTTATATTACATTGTGTGTGTGTGTGTATGTGTGTTTGTAAAGCCTGTTTATTTATAATATTGTTGAATGCCTACAGACATAAAGTTCTTTATTACTTGGACGCAGTGGTACTTCTGCTGCTTCAACTCTTTTAACTACCGGGAAACGACACAAAATGTGATGGTACGAACATGTTATAAGAGCTAACGGCCTCTCAAAACAACACTACAGAGCTCACTATAGTGGAAGAGGTCAACAGGCAGACCAACAACAACTTGTAAACAGAAAGTGACTGACTGGACATGCATCCATAAAATCCATTGCATCTGACAGTCAAATGTGAGGGAGCTGATCAGACAAGGCCGTCTGTAACTGAAGGGTCGTGGAGCTGATAACGTCAGCTTGATGTGACGTCACCACTTCGGGCTAACGATGCTATCGCCATTACGCTGATAGTCCCGTCTTTTCCGTGTGTTTCCGTATAAACTCCCCACAAAAAATTATATGAATGAGCTCGACAATAGAACATGTTTACTGGTATATACACAGATACATGCTAAAAGCGAACGCTAGAGAAACATAATTTATAATTAATAAATTAATGAATTAGAGTGGCTTATACAGTTGATAGGCTTATGTAATCTTATCTTTTTAAAGTGTGTTAGTTCCTTAATGAAAAAAATGAAAATCAATTCTAGATGTGGGGGTTGGGGGGGGGGGGGGTGGGTGCTGACTTGCTTAAGATGTCTAATTTTCAGCTCAAGATAGACAGAACAACAAAATAAACAGACAGTACAACAGAAACTATTAAAATTTTTTCTGGTGTATATCCACCTAATTTAATAATAAGTAGTGAATGAACTTAGTCATCTACTGGCTGTACTACTTACGTCATCCACTCAGCCAATATTGTGTATCTGGTATACTATTGACATCTTCCACTGATCCAAGACTGTGTACCTCGTGTACTACTGATGTCATCCACTGAGGTGCGACTGTATCTGGTATACTATTGACATCTTCCACTGATCCAAGACTGTGTACCTCGTGTACTACTGATGTCATCCACTGAGGTGCGACTGTATCTGATGTACTACTGACACCATCCACTGATCCAAGACTGTGTACCTCGTGTACTATTGATGTCATCCACTGAGGTGCGACTGTATCTGATGTACTACTGACACCATCCACTGATCCAAGACTGTGTACCTCGTGTACAATTGATGTCATCCACTGAGGTGCGACTGTATCTGGTGTACTACTGACACCATCCACTGAGCCAAGACTGTGTACCTCGTGTACTATTGATGTCATCCACTGAGGTGCGACTGTATCTGGTGTACTACTGACACCATCCACTGAGCCAAGACTGTGTACCTCGTGTACTATTGATGTCATCCACTGAGGTGCGACTGTATCTGGTGTACTACTGACACCATCCACTGAGCCAAGACTGTGTACCTCGTGTACTATTGATGTCATCCACTGAGGTGCGACTGTATCTGGTGTACTACTGACACCATCCACTGAGCCAAGACTGTGTACCTCGTGTACTATTGATGTCATCCACTGAGGTGCGACTGTATCTGGTGTACTACTGACACCATCCACTGATCCAAGACTGTGTTTCTGGTGTACTGCTGACATTATCCACTGAGCCAAGACTGCGTCTCTGGTGTACTATTGACATCATCCACTGAGCCAAGACTGTGTGTCTGATGTACTACTGACATCATCCACTGAGCCAAGACTGTGTATCTTGTGTACTGCTGACATCATCCACTGAGCCAAGACTGAGTATCTGGGGTACTGCTGACATCATCCACTGAGCCAAGACTGTGTTTCTGGTGTACTGCTGAAATCATCCACTGAGCCAAGACGGTGTCTCTGGTGTACTGCTGAAATCATCCACTGAGTCAAGACTGTGTATCTGGTGTACTGCTGACATAATCTTTTGTTTGTATTTTTGAAGCCAGTTTAAAATAAAATTGATCATTGTTTAAAGCCACAAAGTTGCCTATTGCTTGGATGCAGTCGTACTATTTGTCATTCAACTCTTTTAACTACAGTGAAAAGACGAGAAAAGCAAGGGTGAGGAACTGTTACACCATCTAACGGCCTCTCAAAAACAATACTACAATGCGCAATATTGGGAAAGAGAAGAAGAGAGACCAAGAAAGATCTGGATATAGAACTTGACAACTAAACACTGGAAATTTAATTTGATTACACAGATGATGGCATAGGGCCGAAACCATTCTTCTTTTTCTTCTTCTTCTTCTTCTTCTTCTTCTTCTTCTTCTTCTTCTTCTTCTTCTTCTTCTTCTTCTTCTTCTTCTTCTTCTTCTTCTTCTTCTTCTTCTTCTTCTTCTTCTTTTTTTTTTTCTTCTTCTTCTTCTTCTTCTTCTTCTTCTTCTTCTTCTTCTTCTTCTTCTTCTTCTTCTTCTTCTTCTTCTTCTTCTTCTTCTTCTTCTTCTTCTTCTTCTTCTTCTTCTTCTTCTTCTTCTTCTTCTTCTTCTTCTTCTTCTTCTTCTTCTTCTTCTTCTGCTCTTCCACGTTGTACCTCATCGAAGTGTCGGGGGGGGGGGGGGGGGGGCGAGAGATGTAATTTACGTTGATGAGCTCTGTCAAGAGCACTATTAGGACTGATGTTCATTTCTGTAAGGCTGTTCTTAATGCCATCACTCCATATTTTCCGAGGTCTTCCACTCGCTCTATACCCGTTGTAACGTTTTAGTGTGGCTCGCCGTGGCAGATAGTACCAGGGCATTCTTGTTAGGTGTCCAAACCACTTTAATTGTTGTTCTTTGATTACCTGTAAGACTGGCTTTTTCCCTAGCATTTTCCACCATAACATGTGGAAATCTGAGGAGAAAAAAATCTATGGTCCGTTTCAGAATTTGTGCCCAACTTAACAAATATAATTTCTACCAATATAAATGCACCTGTTCTATCGTTATATCAGTTCTCCCAAACCTGCTGGGTTTTCGGCGGACCAAACAAGTGTAAATCGCTAGGGGCTAAGTCTAAGCTGGATGATTAATTTTCTTTCGAGTTAACCAAGACGTGTCATGAAGGAGCAGTACTCCTCTGGTCAGTAGGTCTATACGTTTTCTTTAAACTGCATAATGAAGCATCAATATAAATTTACAGTATGCATTAGCATTCACATTGTCACACTTTTTTCAAATTGGTTAAAAGTACTTCTTGACAGTCCCAGAACACTGTCAGCATTACCTTCTCTGCTGATGGGATAACCTTCAAATTTTTTTTTACACAAGGCGAAGAAGGATGTTTCCATTGCACGATTTGATTTGGGCTGATGCACCATTGATTCTTCCTCAGTAATAATCCTTTTCAATTTGTCTTCTCATTCATCTTCGTATCAACAGAAATGTTGCAAAGTCAGGCCTCGTCGGTTCATTTTGTGTTCGTCCGGTAATTGTCTGGGTACGAAATTTAAGGACGCTTTTTTTAAAATTTTCATTCATCATGCATTATGTTGTATGCTGAACCATGTTAGTACCCTAATACAGCTGCTACAGATTCAGCTGTTACTCGCCGGTCACCTCTTATTATCTCCTCCAACCGCTGCAGGGATGCGTTTGCTGCTATCTTAAAAGGACGACCACAACCAAATTTATCAATTTTAGAGTGTCCTTGAGAAGAATACAAATTCTTAGCTGTGAAACGCTTTACGAGATAAACAAATGTCAGCAAAAACAGGAAGCATTTCCTTATGAATGTACTTTGCAAGCAGCCCTTATGCCCAGACAAACCGCACAACAGCCCGTTGTTCTTTGAGGGTGCACTCTGTAAGTACAGTCGCCATTTTGTTTTTGTGTTGCGAATGCGCATGCAATACCTAGCGCCACCTAACGAACGGAAACATGAAGTTCGCTGTTGCTGTCACCTAATGACAACTTTAGAAAACATCAACTACATGTTCCTGAACCACGATAATCATTTATAATTCATGATGATGAGTCTATAGAATTTAGAGTAAAGATTTATGTTTGACTTTTTGCTTATTGTAAAGGGACCACATCACAGCTATGCAGTATAGTGAAAATTGTCGAAACTGCTACTAGGTGACTGGTGTAGAGATAAGTTATCACAAATGAGTGACGTTCAACTCTACCAGGACTAGTCAACGAGCTATTAAAACTCCTTTTCTCTTCCCTGACACAAAGTGTCACCATTTAGATAAGAATCCCCCAAAAGCAAGTCCAAGAAACCCCATTAAATCGTTAAGATATATTAGTACTGCCAACGACACTATAGTGGGGCTAAAAAATGACAAACAAATGGCATCCCTTATTAGGACAGGGATTGCAAATAATTTAACTGACTGCTACTGGGAAGAAACCGGGTGAATGCCTCAACAACTACTTATGCAACACATTATACAGAACACTATATTCAAAATCGTCAAACTATCAGATGTCTCCTCCCTCAAGTCCACCAGTCCATTCTCCTCTGTCCGATCTCACCAGTGTTTTTTGTCCCAGTCCCACAACCCAGTCCAATCCATGTAGGACTCGGGAATATGCAAGGGAAGCGTTCACCCAGTCCCGATTTACTGCTTTCGTGAATTCATGTCTCTGAACTGTGGGTCAACTTTCGGTCATCCAAGTACAAACACGGTGCAATGACTCTATTCTTTATTCACTCTGGCTCCAGTCACTTGCAGACTCCTCTTTCACGCACCGACATCAACTTTTTTTTTTTGGGTCAAAATCTGCTTGTGCCGCTAGGCGTCGCACTCTATCAGATGATCGGCAACCGAGCCAGGGCGCGCTCAGTCGCTTCATATGCCGTGATGTTATGAAGTCTCAAGTTGTCCGTGACTCCTTCAATCCATATTTTTCTTGGTCTTCCCCTGCCTCTTGGTGTTTCGATTTTCATGTTGTATGCTCTTGATGCTAGCATCGTTGGTTCCATTCTCATTAGGTGACCAAACCATTTCATTCTTTGCTTCTCAATAAATTTAACGATGGGTATGGTTCCAATAGTTCTTGTAATCACATTGTTTCTCACTCTATCTCTTCTGGTTTTATTCGCAGCCATTCTCAAACATCTCATTTCACAGGTGGTTAGTCTTCTCTCGTGTTCTTTTGTTAATGTCCAAGTCTGACATTGATAACCTAATGTCGGTATAAAGATTGTATTTATAATTTGTCTTTTTATCTCAGCTGGGACAGCAGGATGTTTTAAAATTGGGGCAAGCTGGTATGTGACATTGTTGGCTTGTTGGATTCTTGCTTCGATCTCTCTGTCTATTTTACCATTGGATGTAAAGATACTTCCCAAGTATTTAAATTCTTGCACTTGTTTTAGGCTGTGATCTAGAATCTTTATGTCGATGGTCTGTTGCTCTCTACTTATGCTCATGACTTCTGTCTTTTCAGTATTGATCTTCATATGATGCTTGAGGCAACTGTCGTGTAGTAGGTTTATGTGGTCTTGCAGCTGTTTACTATCACTGTGAAATATGCATTGATCGTCGGCAAAGAGCAGCTCATTGAAGTCCTCCTGTTTATCGACATCTGTTGGTTTTATGTCTACTTTATTAATATTGTCCATAAATATTATGAAAAGTAAAGGTAATAATACACAACCTTGTCTTACTCCTGATGTTACTGGGAACCAGTCTGTGATGCCAGCTCTTGTTCTAATGGGGCTTTCACTTTGTCTATAAATAGCCCTAACACAATCTAAAATTGTTCCATTTATACCGTAGTTTTCAAGAACTTTCCATAATAAATTTCTGTTTACTCTATCGAAAGCTTTTTCTTGATCTATGAAAGCGATGTTCATTTGATGTCTGTGTTCTATTGTCTTTTCGCTAACTTGTCTTAAAGCAAAAATAGCGTCAGTACACCCTCTTCCTTTCCTAAATCTGACCTGTGATGGGCTCAGGATCGGTTCTACAACGGATCTAATTCGTTGTTCCAGAATTTTGGCAAACATTTTTCCTACGTGGCTTAGAAGGGAGATGCATCTGTAATTGTTACAATCTTGCTTATTGCCTTTTCTTTTCCAAATTGGGACTATAAGGGCTCTTTGCCAGTCTATTGGTACAGTTCTTTCATTCCAGGCTTTCCTAAATATGTGGAGTAGAGATCAACACCACGAGTAAAAATGGACGACAGTGAACGATACAATGCGGTTTCACTCTTTATTCTCCAATCGCTGTTTCTTTAGCCCGTACATGGTAAAAGACATGTCTAGGTACTCAAATCTATCACAAGATGTATTTATAATGAACAACTTCACCTTCACTTCTGGAAAAAACAAACATCCAACCATTCCAAAATAACAATTTAGCAGAAACAACTATTCTTCATGACGGCGACGAACACAGACGATTTCCCGTCAGTCTTTGCTGCCTGGCCAAGTAGGTGTTAGAAACTCTGCAGACATATCAGACAGACACTAGATACAACAAACACTCCTCCGCACTCCATGCATTCAGTTTCTTGGCCCAAACGAGACTGCCCACATGCTCTTTCTAAGGCAATATTTAATCTTCTAACGCTCACATTATAATTATGCCCCATACGACTTTCTCATGTTCTCCGATTTACACGGGTTTCATTTGGCCAACATTTTCCCAGTGCATCTCGGCTTCGCACTCGTTACGTTTAAATGTCTCATTCACATATATTACCTGACATCATTCTTTCTGTAACATAACTTATCAAGAAGAAAATGGTTCACTACACTTTCCCCACCTCAAAAAAAATTTTTTTTACGTTTTACTTTAAATAGGTTTGACCATTATATTTATGTCTTCCTCGAATAGGATAACCTGAGACTTTTGTAGTGAATCATTTTCGACAAGTTTATTTCTAAACAAGTTCCCCCTCCCCCTTTATTGGGTTTACACTTTAAACAATCCAAACTGCCATTTTTTCAGGTTTTTCCGCGACTTTGAGTACCTTAATGAGATCCTCACCCCAGGCACATCCCGTTTGGTGCAGAAGACCAATAATTTAGCTCCATAGGTATCCCCACTAAGTCTTTAAGTCTGTATACAACCGAACCTCTTACCAGGCACCACCCGTTTGGTGCCGAAGTCCAAAATCTTGGCTCTAAAACCCAAGTGTGACCCCATAAAGTCCCACCCTTGCTATTTAGGTTCACGCTTTTAGTTATTCGACTTGTCTTCAGAAAAATACAACATGTCTTAGTAACACAAATATTCAATCTTAATGTATATATATATAAACCAATGTTTGTGTGTTTGTTTATGAGCTATAGACTCGAAAACTACTGATTTTTCAGGATTAGTTTGTTTTAATACCGAAATTCTAACCGTCATGGTTTGAAATTCTACCTGCCATTTTTAGAAATAGGTGAGGATATTTGTTGGAAAAATCTTCGAAACTGATAGTTTTTAGTGATTTTTAATTATAGCCACGTTAGTAAAAGCGCATGCTCGATCGACTTTCACAGTACATGCGCAGTAGACACAGGACGCTCCATTTTTAACATCCGCCCGTACAGCAAACCAGACTATCTCTATATCGCTGATTGCGATGTTAACCATATTAGACACGATTTCTATTTTCTCTCTTTTTAAACAACCTTCGATGAGTTAGAGAGTAGTCGGTGGATTTGAGAAAGGGGAAGTGAAGGGGGTGGCGATCTATGTCTGCGCGGACGATGATTGCGATATTTACGGTGTTAGACACGAAGATGGGATGTTGGATAAAGAAATTACCATCATATGCAGTAAAGCAAACCAAGTATTGGGACAGCTAGCCCCACTCTTACAGCATAAGACAATCCCAATCAGCACAAAGAGACTTCTTATTCAAAGCATATTTATTCCAACTCTGTGCTACCAGTGCCAGACATGGTCACTCACAACAAACCATAAAATAAAATTAGTAACCATGAAAATGAGATGTCTAAGAAGGGCTGTAGTAGTGACCATAAGAGATAAGCTCAGGAACGAGATCATAAGAGAAAAAAAAACGGCACAAAACCAATTTTAAATTACATACGAAGACAGCAAGTGAAATGGTTTGCCCACTTAGAGAGAATGTCTTGTGACACCATATCATACAAAGCATACATGGAAAGAGAAGGAGAATGTAGAGCACGAGGTAGACCAAGAACAAAATGGAAGGATAACATCAGAGAAACTCTACAACAGCACGATATGCCTATGGTCGAGGCGACCAGAAGAGCTAGAAACAGAACCTTATATCTCCCTCGACACCCACAGCAGTAAAAGAGGAAGTGAAGAAGAAGAAGAAGAAGAAGAAGAAGAAGAAGAAGAAGAAGAAGAAGAAGAAGAAGAAGAAGAAGAAGAAGAAGAAGAAGAAGAAGAAGAAGAAGAAGAAGAAGAAGAAGAAGAAGAAGACACGCATGATTTCTATTACTGTGCAGTCTCAATAATACTTGAAGTTTATATCTGGGATATCTGTTTCCTCGGGTGCAAAATAAAACCCAGACCTGCTCTGTCGTGGTGACAGCACTAGCCATGTGATCATGAATACTAAAAAAAATAAAAAAAAATAACAACAACAGGTATGTGGGTAAACTTTGACCCAATCACACACTTATGATTTCATTTCAAACTTTCCGATTGCATGGTTACGCTGAATTTTCATAGATTTTCATTTATTTTTATTTCAATTAAATTATTTCTTCTGACATTGCGTTGGAATTAGGCTGTGTTATCATTTCGTAATTATGGTGCATTTTTCCTGTTTTTTTCCCCCCTCCAAACTACTTCGATGAAGGAAAGAGTAGTCGGTGAATTGGAAAAAGGGGGGGGGGGGGGTAGCATAAACTAATAACTGAAAGAGCTTTAAGTCAAAGTAACTGCCTTACCCACTCAAAGTAGCAGTAGTAGTAGTTGTGATTGAGCGGTTACACCGGAGTGCTGTCATGCCGGAGACTAAGGTTCGAATCCCCGGTACTGCAGTTTCATTTTTTTTACCCAGGTGCAAAATAAAACCCAGACCTTCTATGTGGTGGCGACAGCACTAGCCATGTGGCCATGAAAAAATAAAATAGGTATGTGGGTAAACCAGTTGATAATTAAAATTGACCATTTCAGTAGTCGGTGAATTAGGGGGGGGGGGTAGCATATACTGGTAACTGAAAGAGCTTTAAGTCAAAGTAATTGCCTTACCCACCCAAAGTGGCAGTAGTAGTAGTTGTGGTTGGGTAGTTACACCGTAGTGCTGTCATGCCGGAGACCGCCAGTAAGGAGATGGCATTTTTCTGTCGGGGAGCGAAATTACACATCCTAACCTCACCAGTCCATGCCGACAGCATTAGCCTGGCGGCGCCAAATCCTCTGGCTCACGACTCCCTGTCTACTCCAATCATAAAACAGATAGCAGTGACATTATTTTAGTTATTGTGGTAGTAGTAGTTGTATTGGTACTTGAAGGATGGTGTGGTAAATATTACATAGCCACATTTACTACTCATTACAATTCCTGCTATCTATTTTATTCCGGATGGACAGGGGTATCAACGTAAGTTACAAAAAATGTCGTCGGGTGATGAATTTCAAATCCTTCGATGAGGGAGAGAGCAGTATTCGGTGGATGGGGGAGGGGAGGGGGTGATGACAGAAAATGTTATTATAATATAATAATACCATTTAAACGACCACTAATATAAAAACGGAATTATGTGTTTCGTGTTCTAAAGTGGCAAACAAGACTATCTCTTTATCTGTCAAGAGAATGATTGCGACATTAACTATATTAGACACGTGTGATTTCTATTGTCTTTATTTTCCCAAAGCCTTTGATGAGGTAACGAGTAGTAGGTGGATTTAGGAAGGTGTGGGGGGGGGGGGGCATCGAAGACTATCTCTGTATGTGCGCAGACAATGATTGCGACAGTAACCATATTAGACACGTGCAATTTCTATTTTCTTTCTTTTCGGTTTACCCAAACTATGCCACAGCAACGCGTGTAGTAAAAAATTTCAATCTCAATATTACATAAAGATCAAATTTGGTACACCAATAAACTTTATACAAATAATACATATAAACAGTATACTTTCTGGTGTGGTGTGTTTTCAACCTGAATATGGTCTCCTTCTGCTGATTACGCCATAATTCTTTTTTGTTTTGTTTTTTTGTTAGTTGTAAATTAACATAGTCCATTCATTACATTCATATACTACCTGGATAACAGTACATACCAAAAAAAAAAAAATGAATTTACACCTAAGTTAAATCAGTAAAATAGTTGTAAAATATTCTAAAAACGTGGCATGATATCTGGTCAGTAGTTATCAGTTCTTTTGATATGTTCAGTATTAAATTTAAACTGTTAAATTAACAATGACTACCTATATACTTTTTTGTTACTATCAGAAATAATTGTCACTTGTATTATTAAACATAAGTTATCTGTCAAAATGGTAAATGCTCATTGTGTTCTATCTTTGCTGAGTTGTGTTTATTTTTATTTTTTAGACACATACATTACAGAAATTTGCATCAACAAGTACATCTTCATTTGAAAACCGAAAATTAGCTGAATTATCTTCTTCTTCTTCTTCGCGTTCACCAGCTGTACACTCTGGCAAAAAGTTCTAGTTGTTCGTCCACTTCTGAACTGCAGTCATTCTCCAGAACCTGTGTTGCGTGTGCATCAGTTTTACATATATGATTCACTTGAATGCAGACTGCTGGTTCCTTGCCTCTCAGGCAGATGCACTCCGACTTCAAAGGAAGTTCCCCAATTAGTCGACTCTTAGGACATGCTTTTGGGGAGGCAGTGGGTCTATTCTTGTTTTCCCCACAATGGGGCCCCGGAACCCACACGGGAAAGCTGAATTATAATATAAACATATTCACCTGGGAATTTTTTTTTTCTTCCTTCAATTTTGATTTCATTCGCACAAAAATTTCTTGTAATTTTATATGAATTTGACCATTCTATATTCTGTTTGTTTAATTGTAGATTTGATTGTGGCAATAAAGACTAAGAGATTAAGAGATATATGATCATAGAATGCGGAAAGTGTTAGGAATACATAATTTTCAGCAACTACAGTATCAGTAGTGTAGCACTTCTAAGAATTTGTCAAGATTTTGTAATAACAAAGATTTGGGAGTTATAGCAGTATTTGCAAATAGGACTTATAGTCACAAAGAGTTGTAGGATCTGGATACTTTGGATAGTACGAATAATTCTAGATTGTGTATTTGGAATATTATCAATTTGCCACATGGTAAGTAAGATGTATTATATCAGCCAAATGCAATCACATGCAGTATGATAATTTTGTTATAATTTTTTGTTGTTGGGGGGGGGGGGGGGGGGGGGGATTTCTGCTTATAGCTAGGATGTTTTCTCTTAGTTGGGTTGTAATTAAATTCTTTTATTGAAATATACTTTTCATTAGGTTTTTCATTAAATGCAAATGTAACGGTTGATATATTCTTTCTTCTATCAGTCTTCACCACCATCTAACTTTCATTCAGTATGGATGTTGTGTTTTTATCACACAATGCACTGTCATTTGTGTCTTTTGCATTTATTACTTTTTTCATACATTTATTCTCACACTCTGTGTTCTCATTCCCTTTATCTTCATTCTTTTTTGTACTGATACTATCACTCACTCTTGCATGACTGATTTTCAGATCTCTTTCAATACCCAGTATTAATCCTGCACATGGTGCTGGCAATACTGCAACTCTTATCCTCTATTGTGAAAAGGGAGTTTTAACATTAAGAAAGGCTAGTTTATATTTCTCAATATTTATTAGTAATATCTTCAGATTGAATAAAATCTTGATGACTATCTAAAATGTTTGAACCAGAATCTCTTAAAACTGATACTGTCTTGTCGTTATAGATGCCGTGATACAACTTCATTTTCCATCAGAGGTTGTGACAGAATTTGCTTTATGTACCATTATGTTATGTAGACAAGGTAGATTATCTTTCTCATGAAACAGTTGGCAAGTTTGACATGTTTCACAACCTTCAAGTGATATTGCGTTGGTGTCTATGGGTTCACTGTCTGAATCGGGGTCGGACATTTCTAGTCCTATGTTGGCTTCTTTGCACTTTTCCTAAAGAGACAATCCAGTTTAAAATGATTGTTACACCCACAGTTGAAACATTTAACATAATTTTTATATTGTTTTAACTTCTGAGTTCTTTTGTCCACCAAATTTGTAATGTATTTTTCATAAGACGGATTTCGGTCACTCATTTTGTCATTCGGATGCGTTTCTTGACAATACCTGCAGTAATCTTTCTGCCACTTGTTGTTGCATGTGGTTATACTTCTCTATGGGGTTGTACTTAGACTGTTTTTGCTTCTAACATAACAGGCACTAGCTTCACTTGCAATGTCTGGTACAGAGCTGGCAATGAAAATCTCACGATGGGCTGAAAAAATAATCTCACCTAAGTCTTCTAATTTTTTTTTCAATAAGGTAGGTTTGTTTTCTCTCAAGAATCTGGTAATCTGGTAATCTTAGTTCTCCCAAGAATGTTGACATTGGCCTAGGCAAAGATTCCAACGTCTTATTTCTTAATAATAAATGTACCTGCAGTTTGTAGTTGTCTCTTAACTTGGCCGAATCAATCCATTTGTCAAAAATGTTTCGAACTTTGAAAGATAATCCGTAAACGTCTGATCTGATTTTGGCTTCAATTCAAGGAGCTTTTTCCTATATCCTGCTTCATGCAAGTCACAGTGTCGCATAATGCGATCCTTGACATAGTCAAAATCCAATCTCAGATGTTCAGGGACTGTTTCTAAGATCTTTAAAGGTTTAAATGCTAAGTGTTTTTGGAATATGATTGCCCAATGATATTTTGGAATATCATGAAAGTGCATCTGCAAAAAGAAGTTCAACACCAAAATGCCAATGTCATCCTTCTCGAAAAATTCTTAACTATACCTGTAAACTTTTTTGAATTTATTTTCTTCTTTTCTCGTTCTCTCTTTTTGGATAGCTACTTCTCTTCTGGAATCATTTTCCATTTCATTAGTTCTTATTTATGCCTCTGTTTCTTTTTCAGTTTGAATTGTTGCAGTTAACTTTTCGCGTTTCAATTGTATCTCTTGTTATTTTAATATTCTTTCTTGTTTAATTTTTTTTTATCTCCATTTCTTGTCTTTTCATCTCTAGTTCGGGCTGTCTGAGTAGTCGTCTTTCCTCTCTTGAGTCATCTAGCATTTTCTGTTCTTTATCATCCCATTCTTTCTTTTGTTGATCACAAAATTGTCTGTGTTCTTCAACTTCCAAAATCAGTTCTTTACCTAAGCTAGACATTTTATAATATAGACAACAGTAAAATTACAATTCCTTACTTCCAAAATTACACACCCTTTAATACCAATGTAGGTTTAATAATATAATAATAACTTAGAGAACTGATAAATCACCAACCAAAATGTCTATTTTGCTATCAACAGTATACCTTGAAATGTAAGTGGTTGTGAATTTTGTTTAACAAACAAGACTATAACAACATATTTCTATATACACAGTTGTTGTTTAAGAAAAGAATAGATTTGTATAAGTATAAAGTATAAGTTTGGCTTTGGAAAGCTTTCAGTTAAGTATTCTCCTCTCGCTGTTTCTTCAGCCGGTACATGGTAAGGGACATGTCTAGGTACTCATATATATTCTAAGATGTATTTATGATGAACAATTTTACCTTCACTTCTGGAAAAACACATCCAACCATTCCACAATGATAATTTAGCACAAACAACTATTTCTCATGACGGCGATGAACACAGCTGGCAGACGATTTCCTTTCAGTCTTTGCTGCCTGGCCAAGTCGGAGTTAGAAACTGCAGAAATATCAGACGCACACAAGTACAACAAACACTCCCCCGCTCTCCATACATTCAGTTTCTTGCCCCAAACGAAACTACCCAGATGCTCTTTCCAAGGTATTATATAATATTCTAACGCCCACATTATAATTATGCCCCATACGACTTTCTCGTGTTCTCCAATTCACACGAGTTTCATCTGGCCAACATTTTACCTGTGCATCTTGGCCTTGCACTCGTTACATTTAAATTTCTCTTTCACATAAATTACCTGACGTCAGTTTTTCTGTAACAACTTATCAAGTCGAAAATGGTTCATTACATATGGTCAGTCGCTATTTTATCTGTCTCAACTGTGGGTCAACTATCGGTCATCCAAGTATAATCATGGGCCGTCAGTATTCTATACACCGTCCCATACACACACAAGACCCTGACACCGGTCCACATTCAAAATAATTAACATTGTGTTATCATTTAAATATCGTGTCTAATTATTGTTATTCGTTATATATATAGGATTATATTAAACATTTACCTGGCTGCAGTACAGCCAACAACAATGCAACAGTGACGGTCTTCTTGAACATGGTTCTATCCCAAGTCTTCTTCAAGCGTCGAAATCTGATTATCTGTGTTGTTGGAGAATTATGTATGTTTGTATACCCTTTCCATCTAAGAATATGGGTGCGTGCACGCACGCACATACAAGCACACACATACACGTAGACACACAGATTAAGACCTTAAGCAAATTAAAATTATAGAGTATAAACAAACATGGTGTGAGATAAAAAAAAAAAAGTAAAGGCGTATAAGGCTTTGAGGGCTAGACCTATATTTTTAAAGATCAATCGGCACAAGATGGGTGATTTTGTCAACATCACGCCGGCCGCTTTTACTTCCCGAAACTGCAGCGGGTACCAACTTAAGGCTGGGTCGACCTGGAAGCCAAGGTCATTTTATAAAATAGTCCGGCTCCACTAAGGAGTGAACCCACAACCTTCCGATTCGCGGCGAGCGTCTAGATGCTCGGCCACGGGACTAAACATGGTGTAGTCAAGAATAAATATTTCCGAAAGTGCACTTCAACGCAAACAGTCAAGACCGCCATCTTGTCAGGAGTTATTTTCTCACCAACAGCAGATTCCAGTAGATACAAGGTGGTTGGGGGGGGGGGGAACCACGTACACGCATATGTTCTCAGTAAAATGTTAGACAATATGTGATCGAGAGCCATGACAGCGAACGAATGAACGAACGAACATAATTTTCAAAAGGTCACAGACCGGACACGAAGGCAGTTCTTTCATTCAGTGTTTTCTAACACATTATCATTTACTGAACAATTGTATTTTATTCCTATAAATTGTTATATTATTAGCAACACACACAATGAACACAATACACGCAATACACACAATACACACAATACACACAATGCATACAATACACACAGTACCCACAATACACACAATACATACAATACACACCATGCATACAATACACACAATACACACAATGCACGTGAGTTTAAAGTAAAAATAAGAAAGTATAGAAGGCAAACGGATGTCAGTGGTAGCGCAGTAGCTAGACGATTGTCTGAATCACTGCAAAAAATAACATAGTCCGCTGTCTATATTTCTCACAACTCTTGTCGAAAGCAAAATATTTGTTTTTTAATCTACTTTTTGCGTCCGTGTTACCTCTGGGTCTTTTTTGTTTTCCCCTTGATGAAAATACTTTTTTCATCATCATCATCATCATAAACCACTTCTGCCGTTAAACGGCGTAGGGAAGAATAATTTGCGATCCAGTGCACGTTGGCTGCCACTGGCTATTGTCATGCCGTGAAGGCGTAGTGTCTTTAATGTTGTCGATCCATGTTTTCCGCGGCCATCCTCTTGCTCTTGTAGTTGATCTTCTAAGACGTAGTGCTTGTGATGGTATTTAATCTTGCTGCATTCTAACGAGATGGCCAACCACTTTATATACTGTTTCTCAAACACTTGCAGTTATGCCTCCCAAACGACAAGCGATTGGCCCATCTACACCTGGAACACGCAAAAGAAGGGCAATAATTTATTCAGAAACAGACGAGCAACGTGAGGTAAGACTGGAAACCATTCCAGTGCGCACTGCTGAAGCCCGTTCATCTTAATCAGACCAGCAACAGAAAGCAAGACTAGAAAACGTTCGAGTGCGCACTGCTGAAGCTAGAACGAGCAACGAGAAGCAAGACTGGAAACCAATAGAGTACGCTAGGGATGGTAGTGAAGTTTTATTTTTTGTGTTTTTACTTACGAAATTGTAACAGCTAGATGAAAATTAAAATTACAAATCCAATGGTATCTCATTTAAGCCTGTAAGTCGATTCTAAGCGGAGATATTAACATTTAAGTGGCGGACACCACGACACAAAAATTGTAGTGGAAATCCGTGAAACATGGCTTCCGGCTGCGACCAAGTGAAATGAAATGACTCAATGTTTGCATTTTACGGCCATAACTTTTTTGTTTTTGAACGAATCCCTTAGCAACCATATATATCTAGAATCGGGACAGTGAGACCTAACCGTTTATGCATGTCTCAATTACATACACTACGATAGGCGCCTATTTAACATAGGAAAATGTCTGCAGGCTGATTTATTTTTCATCTAAAACCTTATACATTTACAGTTGTCTGCCAGCGAGCCTGGCTTAAAACATATCATATTGTGTGTCCTGGCAAGGCAAACATAAAGATCATATAAATGGTGCCAATGTCAGTTGACGTGACCTAATTAACAAATACCGGAACCCCCCCCCCCCTTTTTGCAACAGCGATGTCACCCGGGGTGGTCTTTCTCCGCACAGTAATGACACCTGGGGTGGTTGTTCCCCCCACCCCCCCACAGTGATGATACCGGGATGGCCGCATCCCCTTCCTGCTACCTTCTTTCCCTGGTATCTATCCTCTTCTTTCTTTCTTTTTACTCTTCTTTCTTTTTCCCCATGTCTCAGTGTCGACTTTCTGTTCTTAGTCTCTTTTTTTTAAATTCCTCTCTCCTCCTCCTGCTCCCTCTCTTTCTCAACTTTCTCTCAATCTTCTACTGCCCCTCCCCCAACTCTCCGTTCTATATGGTAGAAGAAAACATGAGCCCACTGGTAGTACACGCCGTTTTCATAATAGGTCGGTGACAGTGTTAACAACAGGGCAAACACAGCAGGTGTGTTCATTTCTGGGAATCAGGTCAGGTCGGATTTACTTTTCTTTAAAAAATGACCATGGCTCCCATGTCCACCCAGCATTGAATGTAAGAAATAGATCTATAGCAGCCACACGCGGACAGCCAAGCATGGGAGGGTTGCCAATGGGATTTTTGTCAAACCTGAAGCTAAGCTTATGTCAAGAGGTGAATCAACTAAACCCTGCACAGTAGACTCGTCGTGACGTTGACGCCCCTAGCGGGCAGGTCACATTTCAAATTTAAACCCGTCCGGTGGGTATATAATCAATTATTTTGATATATACCTCTATCTGGTGGAATAGATATTTCTATACCCTCTAGTTGTTTTGAAAAGTCTACATTTTCAAACTTGCAACTGTGGGATAGATATTTTCTGGAGTAATATTCCGAATTCCTGGAAACCTTTTTACTCCTTGGTGTACTTGTACGGGACATTTTTTTTCTAGAGACGCAAAACGAGATTAGGCTGGGTCATTCTTTGCCTGACTTCCTAGGTGTGCAGAAGTATGTCACCTCTCTGATTAAATCTTGGCGCATTCAAAATACCAGTTTAATCTTTGAAGGATTCCTAAGCTTGGGTAAGTTGATTATAGTTTACAAGTACCATGATATATGTCTCTATAAAGTTAGCCGCTGCTGCAGGGAGGAAAGATTCAGCTGTGTGACCGCACAGAACTAGGCCGTTCTTGGTGTCCAGACACTCAAGCCCCTGAAATCAAACCTTTCCCTTCGCAGGCTAATAGTTTGTGCCCTACCTGACCCACACCATTATAAATATATTAAACTCAGCAAGTTAATTATTCTCTAACCAGCCGACAGAGTTTGTGTCAAATAGGGGACATATTTGACTGGGTCACACTTCAGCCAGCTAGGCACTGTGACGTTAGAGTTTTTTTTTTTAGCACAACAACACTGGGTGTGCAGTGGGCAGAATGTGGAGGTATAAAATATATATATGTGAGAGAGAGAGATGGGATGTACATCTACAAGTGCAGAGGTGGGCGAGGAGAGTTGATATTCTATGTTTGATAGAGTCTATCTGTCTCTACTCTGCTACTCGTCTCTTGTCCCTGTTACTGACTGAACAACAGAGATGATATTTAGAGACTTATACTGTCTCATTATCCTGAAAACTCTCCTCTGAATGATTACTAATGTGGATGTTAATAAACTGAGCTTGACATGTAACCCCTGAGATGACTGCTAATTCTGAGTTCCTTCTTGATACAGGATGGTATCTCCTTGGAGGCCAGGCAGTGAATCAGCAGTCCACAAAAAACACCTACAAGGAAGTCACCAATGTCCAAGCCAGTGGTGGGCATCCAATTGTAAACCAAACTTTTGTCATCCATTAGGGAAATCCTCCAGTTGGTCTATGGACTACATAATGGGTGTTGTACCTTCACCATCATTTTTGATTGACTTGGTACCCGAGATCCTCTCCAGGAGCTTGGGTGTATCACCAGTGTTTGAGTGTCTAGTGTGGGACTGTCTTCAACGTAACAACACAGTGACTGAATATTCAGCAAGTTCAAGAAACCAGGGATTCAGATAAGTGTGGTCAATTGGTTTATTGCCAGGCTTCACTGTTAATCGTCCACATGATCATGATGATGATCTAGGCGGACCTTGGGAATCTCTTACACATTCAGTCAGATCTGTTTTGAAGTTTTTGTCCTTCCTATCACTCTGGGTTCTTGAAGTTCTTTGCTGATTCTTATATACTGTATGTGTTGCATTTATTACATGTTCAGAAAGTTTCATTATTGACTTGAGTGTCTATCATTCACTGTTCAAACTGTCTAGCTTTTATGTTTGTGTGATTAGTAAGTTTAATCTGTGTTAACATGGCTGTGATAGTACACTATCATAGCCTGGGGGCTTTCTTGTTATAATAGTGGAGGTGTCCAGCCAAGTTGCGATTAGGATTAGTAGATATTCTGTAGCGCCAGAACTTAAGTTGCCCTACTCCTAAAATAAGTTGAGCGTATATTGGCCACGGGATATCCCTTAGACCAATACGAGCCGACGCCTCAACATTATTTTATTTCAGAGTTCTGTTGGTTCTTAAGGAGAAATCCTTAAATCAGGCACGCGACACGAGCGGTATGTGACAGCTTACCAAAAACCCAAGCAATATATAAGAAAAACAAAATTGACAAATAGTACATATTTTATAGTTAATTTTATAATTACGAAATGAAACATTTACCCACTTTTATATAAGGATATATATGTTTAAAAAAAAAAAAAAAAAAGATTCCAAAATCTTAACCCAAGGTGTCGTAAAAAAAAAACAGTTCTTGGGGGAAAGCCCAAGTACTGGCAGGCCTGATGAAAGGGAACGCTGTCAGCGCTGCTGTTGTTTCTCGACCACTTAGATTTACCAATTCCGACTGAAAATTCCGTGGATTCTAAATAATAACAGACGCATTAAAAAATGCTACAAGAGTTGTAGATGTTTAAAAAGTAACTCACTTAACATTATCAATTTACTAAGTATCTGAAGTTAATTACTAAAGAATAATCTTAGAAAATGCGCAATGATGGCCCAAATTAATTATTGGGATTTGAGGGTGATCAGGAAAAAAAATATACAACAGAGAAGGCGAAGGGCTCTAAATAATGACAGATGCATGAACAAATGCTACAATGGTTGTGGATTTTTTTTAAATGATTAAAATAACGTAAGCTAATTTATTAATTATTTTAAGTTAATTATAAAGCGGGAAAAATGGTCTCCTAGTGCAAACATATTGAATTCAAAGCCAAAACAGTGATGCCACTAAACAATTTTTTTAAACATGTGCTGTATTGCCAATCTTTGTGAAATTTCCCACACTTATATAAAAATTAACGCAGAATTCAAAAATACAACACACATTACGGTAATCTGGCTAATTAAAACGATATTTATGAAATTACTTACCGTTATAAGATTTAAAGCCAAAACAGTGATGCCACTAAACAATTTTTTTAAACATGAGCTGTATTGCCAATCTTTGTGAAATTTCCCACACTTATATAAAAATTAACGCAGAATTCAAAAATACAACACACGTTGCGGTAATCTGACCAATTAAGAAGATATTTACGAAATTACTTACCGTTATTGGATTTAAAGCCAAAACAGTGATGCCACTAAACAATTTTTTTAAACATGAGCTGTATTGCCAATCTTTGTGAAATTTCCCACACTTATATAAAACTTTAACGCAGAATTCAAAAATACAATACACGTTGCGGTAATCTGGCTAATTAAGAAGATATTTACGAAATTACTTACCGTCATTTGATTTGAAGGGAAAACAGTGATGCTACTAACCAATTTTTTTAAACATGTGCTGTATTGCCAATCTTTTTAAAATTTCCCACACTTATATAAAAATGAACGCAGAATTCAAAGATACAATACACATTGCGGTAATCAGTCTAATTAAAAAGATATTTACGAAATTACTTACCGTTATTCACTGCGTGCTGCCAAAAAAAAATCGATTTATTTTATACGCGTCAAAACCATCTCAGGTCAAAGCCTGGCATCTCTCCAATAACTTCTAATAACTTTTCCGATTTTATCTTTCACGTAAAGAGCACAGAAAAATAATTTCTGAATAACAGACAATTGGTTTTCAAATTTTCGGGTCGCAATCGCGTCTATAGATACCGACGAAAATGTACAGCAAAATAAACGAAACAAAACGATCCATTGCCATACCTAGAGTACGCACTGCTCAAGTCCGTTTATCAGAAACAGTCGAGCAGGGAAAAGCAAGATTGGACACCGTTCGATTGCGCACTACTATATCCAGGCGAACACTGCATGTTGATCTGAATCTTGGTGTAATCCATTACAACAGCAATTATGATTACAGTCTTCATTGACAGGAAATGTGTTGCGCAGGTGGAAAAGTTAAACTGCCAGTATTACATTCACCAGAGGAACCATTATCATCATTGGTAGCAGGTGACACAAGCCAGTCGAAACATTTCTTGGTAAACATTCGCAAATACAATTCATGTTTCCAAATGACATCCTTGGGGGCAACAAATATTTGCGTGAGCATTACATAGCAACATTCAAAGTGCAAGGCCAGATTTATCATCGTGCTGGCTCACTACAACCACTGCCCGAAACAGATTACACATTTTTTCAGATTTATTTCATGGCAAACACTGATCAACAAATTTATCAACGTTCTCTATTCAATAAGGGGACGCATTGAGATATAATCGCTGCTTTACACACTTTACTCGATCAACACAACAAATTAATTAGATTGTTTAGAACTGCTCTTCAATAAATACCAGCTGATGACTACAGAGTTGTACTTAGAGCTGACAAAACACCTGTCGGCCAACACGAAAGACAGTACAGTGCACCAACAATTGATGAAGTGGCAATTGTTATGGTTGGCGAAGACTTTAACTGGTCTGATATAATTCTTCATCGCAGAAATGGTGATGTTCAGCGAGTCTCAGAAACTCATTGCTCATACGTCGGATTGCAATACCAAGTTTTATTTTGACAAGGAGAAGATGGATATCATTTCAACATCAAATTGAAAAAATCCACAAACACATGAGATGAATAAGAAAGTCAGTGCCATTATTATTATTCATATCGATCGATGGCTCGTGAAAACGCTGACAATAATATCTTGAAATGTCGACAATTGTTCCACCAATACATTGTCAATTTCTATGCGAAAAATGAAACTGAGCGACTCCTCTATATTCGATTAAAGCAAACTAAGTTGCGTACAGAGGAGTACATTTAGTTACGTGATGCAATTGTTAGTGATGGCAATGTTAATCCCAATGAATTGGAAAAAATTGTCATATTACCAGCCACATTTACAGGGAGTCCACGACACATGCATGAGTATGCACAAGATTAAATGACATATGTTCGCGCACATGGCCGTACAGATTTATTCATCAGGTTTACATGCAATTATGCATGGGATGAAATCAAAGATCTTTTGTTACCTGGACAATTATCATCGGATTGTCATGATATTACAGTGCGTGTGTTTAAACAAAAATTAAAATCTTTAATGGATTTTATTGTCAAGTATAGTGTTTTTGGAGAGACCCGCTGTTGGATTATTCCACCGAATGGCAAAAAAAGAGGATTGCCACATGCGAACATTTTGATTTGGATCATCAACAAAATCACACCAGATCAGATTGATCAGGTTATCTCAGCAGAAATACCAGATGTCAACATTGATTCATACTTTTTTGAAGTCGTCACCAAAAACATGATTTATGGTTCCATGCGGCTTACTAAACAATAATTCACCAAGCAAATCTGATGGAACATGCATGAAACGATACCCAAAAGACTTGCATGCCGAAATTATCACTGCCAATGACAGATATCCTCTATCGTCGACGACCAGCTGAAGATGGCGAAAAATCGATCACTTTAAAATTGCGATGATGGTTTTTTTCTGTCAGGGACCGAAATTACACATCCTTACCTGACCAGTCCGTGACGATAGCACTAGCCATGCGGCGTCAAATCTTCTGGCTGACGACTCCCTGTGTAATCCGATGGTAAAACAGAAAGCAGTAACACTATTTTAGTTATTGTAGTGGTGGTAGTAGTTGTACTGGTACTTGAAAGACGGTGTGGTAAATGTTACACTAGCCGCATTTACTACTGATTACAATTCCTGCTCCACATTTTAGTCCATATGGACAGGGATATTAAGATCAGTTTGAAAAAATATCGTCAGGTGATGACACTCAATTCCTTCGAAGAGGGAGAGAGCAGTAGTCAGTGAATAGGGGAGGGTACGGGATGATGACTGAAACTGTTAACTCAAAGAGCTTAACACATGATTTTAAAGTTTTCATTTCTTAATTTGTGTATATTTTACTAACGCTACCTCCGATATTCTCATTTTTTTTTCACGACTTACTTGGTTATTTACAAGTAGAGTAGTAAGTACCTCCGTCTCTTTGAAAAAAAATACAAACAGCTTTAGCATGTGATAACCAAATAACAATTTTTTTCTTTTACTGTCCTAAAAATACCATTTAAACGACCACTAATATAAACACACAAATATATGTTGCGTGTTCTTAAGTCGGCAAACCAGTCTATCTCTATATCTGTGCAGACAATGATCGCGACATTAACTATATTAGAAACGTGCAATTTCTCTTGTCTTTCTTTTCCAAGAACCTTCGATGAGCGAGAGAGTAGAAGGTGGCTTGGGGGGGGGGGGGGGGGGCGTGGGGGGCATCAGAGACTATCTCTGTATCTGGGCAGACAATGATTGCGACAGTCACCAGATTAGACACGTGCCATTTCTATTTTCTTTCTTTCCCATTTAGCCAAACTATGCCACAGCAACACGTGGCCGGGTACAGATAGTCTCTTATAAAATGTCACTCCCAGTGTTTGTGTTGAATCAGACAATATTACTGACTATTTTATCCCCGCGAACCTTTGGTCTGATGGTAATTCACAAGTTATTATTTGTTTAAGTGACAATCTATAAAACCACGCACTCGATGATTGAAATCACTGCAGCTTTAGATTCAACTTGCGAATCGAGAGAGACTAGTTCATCTTGGCTGTAACATTATGGGCAAATTGGCAACTTACGTTGTTCTGTTGGCAGCTCTTGCTATTACGTGTGAGTAGCTTTAGATTATTATTGCCAAGTCCCCTAATATTGTTCCTTGTATACACATGGGAATTTAGTTAGTTAATTAGTTAGTAAGTAAAGTAGTTACCTAATTAGCTAGGTAAATAATAAATTAGTTGGTTAGTGATAAGTTAGTTAGTTAGATAGCTAGTTATTTAATTGGTTAGTTGTTAGTTATTTGTTAGCTAGTCAGTTAGTCAGTCAGTTAGTTAATCGAGTGATTAAGTGCCTAGGTGTTCCGTTTACCTTTCTCAGTAAATAAATCTGTGTGTAACGACTGACGACATCGTTCTGTACATGTTTATTATTCAGCTTTGCCTTTCTGCATAGTGACCCTGCCCAGTCTCATCCTTGTAACCAGCTTTTCTAGTAGTCTAATTAGAGTTGCAGATTCACAGTCATCACTTGGTTATTGGAAGCGAATCAGCTTTTGAAGTATAAAGTCAGTAGAAAAGACAATTAATTCATTTTAGAAAGTGAACAATCACCCCTTCGTATGGCCTGCTTGCTAGGGAAGTGGTAGGGTATGTCTTGTAGGAGTCCATACGCTCCTCTCGCCAAGCAGAAATGTAACGCTTACCACTGTATATTCCACAAACATTCAGTCCATCGGCATGTTAGTTTTCGTTTTTAAAAACCCTAAGGTTGTTTACTCTAGACCTGTTGTGCCTCTTCGGCCACGCACACCGTTCTTTAAGGCAGAATAGCTTTCCTGGAGAAGGGACATGACCTTAGTCGCCTCTTTCAGCTCACAGTTAAGAGCTCTTCTAGAGTTAGACTCAACTCTCAAAGGTGAACAGCTGGATTTCTCTACTGTCCGAAAGATGATAGGGACGGAAGACGTTTGGAAACACAGACACATCTATGCAGGCGACAGAATCAACTTCAACTTAATTCTTACAAATCAAAGTCCCAACTTCTACCTCCACACTGCGACCTAATTTTGTTGGCTGCACATCTCTACTAAAAGGGGGCGAATATTCCCTTGTTAACACTTGTACCGCTTCTCGCAGTGTTCTGTCTTCAAATGATAGCGAATGCCTAATAATGTTCTCGGCTTAACCTATCCACAACTGTCCTCTTGTTCATCTTCTTCTTCACTTCCTTTTTTACCGCTGTGGGTGTCGAGGGAGATATAAAGTTCTGTTTCTAGCTCTTCTGGCCGCCTCGACCATAGGCAGATCGTGATGTTGTAGAGTTTCTCTGATGTTATCCTTCCATCTTGTTCTTGGTCTACCTCGTACTCTACGTCCTTCTTCTCTTTCCATGTATGCTTTGTATGGTATGGTGTGACAAGGCATTCTCTCTAAGTGGGCAAACCATTTCACTTGCTGTCTTCGTATGGAATCCATAATTGGTTCTGTGCCGACTTTTTCTCTTATTATCTCCTTCCTGATCTTATCTCTTATGGTCACTCCTACAGTAGTTCTCAGACATCTCATTTCCGTGGTTACTAATTTTCTTTTATGGTTTGTTGTGAGTGACCATGTCTGGCACTGGTAGCACAGAGTTGGAATAAATATGCTTTGAATAAAATGTCTCTTTGTGCTGATTGGGATTGTCTTATGCTGTAAGAGGGGAGCTAGCTGTCCCAATACTTGGTTTGCTTTACTGCATCTAATGATAATTTCTTGATCAAATTTCCCATCTTCGGTAAATGTAGTTCCCAGATAATTAAACTCAGATGCCTGTTTAATGCCTTTGCACTCTATTGCTATGTTTAGATCTGTCTTCTTTTTTCCTATTGACATTACTTCTGTCTTTTCAGTGTTGATTCTCATATTATTTGTTTTACATTATTCATTCATGGATGTTAGATGTTGTTGTAATTCCATGGCCGTATCTGCTATCAAGGCCTGGTCATCTGCAAAGAGTAATTCGTTGATCTTACTAACATTTTCATTCATGGGCTTGGCATTCTTGCATATACTGTCGATGTAGGTGATAAACAGCATTGGTGATAAGACACACCCCTGTCTTACTCCAGATGTCACTGTGAATGGAGGAGATGTTCCCTGATTTATTCTAACTACACTTCTACAATCCTTGTATAAACTTTTGCACACTTCGATGAGGTGTTCGCTTACTCCATATCTCGCCATTACTTTCCATAATAATTTTATGTCGACTCTGTCAAATGCTTTTTTCTGGTCTACGAATGCCACAAATAAGTTCTTATTGTATTCAATGTTCTTTTGTATTAACTGTTTAAGTGTGAAGATTGCATCTGTGAAGCTTCTATTTCTCCTAAATCCCATCTGTTCTTCTGCCAAAGTGGTTCTATCACTGGTCTCAGTCTTGTTTCTATTTTCTTATTCATCTGCTGGTGCTATTCTTTTCTGTTACACTATGCTATAGATGTTGTGTATCTGCGTGGACTCGGAGTCAGGCACTTGCTCCGCAAAACTGTATTCTGTCCAACAGGGTTAGAAAATAAACAAGGCAGTACATCGACCTGCATGCTGTATCACAGGACCATTCAACTCAGATAACTCTGGGACGTCAAAATGCATGCTGTATTGCAAGGTTATTCAGCTACGTTTATTCAGGGCTGTCGGCCTGCATGCTGTATCACATAAAAAATTACCTCAGATAACTCTGGGACGTCGGCATGCATGCTGTATGACAAGATCATTCTGTTACGTTTACTCATGGGCCTCTGCTTGCACTCTTTATCACAAAGTCGGTCTGTTACGTTTACTCATGGGGCTCTGCCTGCACTCTTTATCACAAAGTCGGTCTGTTACGTTTACTCATGGGGCTCTGCCTGCAGGTTCTATCACAAGATCATTCTGTTACGTTTACTCATGGGCCTCTGCTTGCACTCTTTATCACAAAGTCGGTCTGTTACATTTACTCATGGGGCTCTGCTTGCACTCTTTATCACAAAGTCGGTCTGTTACGTTGGCTCATGGGGCTCTGCCTGCAGGCTCTATCACAAGATCATTCAGCTTAGTTTACTCTGGGGCCTCTGCCCGCAGGTTCTATCACAAGATCATTCAGCTCAGTTTACTAGGGGATCAAAATGTTGGGAAATGGGGATCATCGCGGGTCAGACATGCTTGTTAGATATGCCATGGTTCTATTCACAATGGGATCCCGGAACCCACACTTGGAGCATAACTAACAATAAGCGTGTTTTGATCCATCACAAGATACATTAACCCATGCAAAAGTCTTTCCCCAATTACTCTTGTATTTACGAGTGTTGTTACGGGATTGTTTCCATTTTCTTTAAACATTTTACTTAAAGAATTCTTGCCAAATTTAACACACACATACACGCACGCAGGTACACACACACATACACGCACGCAGGTACACACTCACATACACGCACGCAGGTATACACACACATACACACACACAAAGATAACAGGACGTTGTTCGATTTTCGAAATTGTGTGTAAAAAAAAGGTTGTTTTTGTTAACAATACCAACCAAAAAAACCTTGAAAAAATATATATACTATGCATAATTACCCATATGCACTCGGAATTACACACATTTTAAGGAAAATGAAAGTTTGTTGCGTAGTTAAATAGTCACAGATTTTAGGAAAAAAGTCCAAAACTTTTTTTTAGGCCAACCACTTAAAAATAGGCTAAAGTTCTCGAATCTGGTCGTCCTATGAGGGATAGGCTATCAAAATAATCACCACACATGGCTGGACATAAATATTGACCAAAACATACCCCAAATTTGTTTGTAGAGGAAACCAGTTGTCAGTTTAATTGTTCAGGGATACTGTAGTGAGCCTCATTTTCTCCTACATAAATTATGCCCAGTAGAAATGACGTCAGTAATTAATGAAAGTGGGATATTTTAAGTGTAACACGAGAAATGCTGACCAGACGAACTATAATGAAAATCACAAAGAATTGCTGCCCAGGTGAAATTCACGGGGATCACTTCTAAAGTGCTGGCCAAATAGAATTCGGGTAAATCAGGGAACACGGAGAATTCGGGAATACAAAGAGGGGCATTAAAAGGCTATATAATGCCTTAGATAGGGCTGGTAGTCAGTTTAGTTTGGGCCCAGGAACGGAGTGCATGGATAACGGTGGAAAGGGTGTGGATCCAACATGAGTTTGAAAGTGAATGTCGTTCCAACGTGCAACTTGGCAAACGGAGCGAGCAGACAAGATGTCTGCCGACCTTGTTAGTTTTACGTCAGGGCAGCTGTTGTGTTTTCGTTCATTATACTTGTTGTGTTTTCGTTCATTATGCTTGTTGTAAGACGATTGTGATTTCGGTTAAAAGGTAAAGTGATGTATTTTGAGTTACAGTGTATGCTTGGACAGGAGTCTATTTTATGTGCCGGTTGAGGAAGCCGCGAGTGGAAAAATAAAGTGCAGAAACAGTCTCGTGTTGTTTTCCAGTCGTCCATTTTCTGCTCGTCGTTTGATGTCGGTGTGTGAAATGGGAATCGTGCAATGACGAGAGCCAGATAGAAGAGAATAGAGAGTCATTACAGATACAACAATTAGTAGTCCGAAAAAGATCCAAACAATTCGCTTCTTTTGGAAAACAGCAGCACTAGTGCTATTGTAAATGCTTTAATCATAAAGACATGGGCAACCTAAGAAAACAAATTCGCCGGTCAGTAGAGCAGTAGAGATATTTGTTCAAGTGTGAGGACATGACATTTGAAACGCACTGTAATCGTGAACCAACCGATTATAAATTTAATCATTTTCTTCTTCTTCTTTTTCGCGCTCGCCAGCTGTGAACTTTGGCGGAAAGTTCTGGCTGCTCAATCACTTTTAGGACTGCAGTCCTGTTCCAGAACCTGGGTGTTGCGTGTACATCCGTTTTACAAATCATTTGTATACAGACGGCTGGTTTCTTGTCTCTCAGATAGATGCACTCCGACTTTAAAGGAATCTCCCAGTTAGTCGACATGCCTTTGGGTAGGCAGTGGGTCTGTTCTTGTTTTCCCTATAATAGTGCCCTGGAACCAACACTGATAACAAATTAAATGTAAACGACAATCTTTCAACTGCATAAAATAAAATGCTTCCTCATTACGCATTTATCCCATCATCCAATCAATGCTATTTTTCACCGCTTCCTTCCATTCTGGCTGTTACTAGCTTTGTACTTGGGCTCGACTAATGCTTTGTATAAAAATCACCCTTACTGTCTCTATTTGATAGCTAACAGTAAGAGAGAAGCACTGTTTTACTAGACTCATGTCTTTACCTCAATTCATATTTTGGTCGATCCATCTATCCATCTACCATTCCATTCATCCACAAATACAGTCATCCATCATTCCATCCATTTATCTACCCACCCATCTATCCAGGACACACTCACCCATTCACTCCACCATCCACACATGCCGTTTTCCCATCTATCCCTTCATCGCTTCTTTACATTCTGGTTGTTACCAGTTATACTCTCGGGCTCGACTGATTACTTTTTTATAACAAGCATCCCTACTGTCTCTATTTGATAGCTGACAGTAAGAGAGAAGCATCTTATCACGAGACCCCTGTTTTTACCCGATTCTATATATTAGCTCAAAAAACAGGGAGAGGCAGCCGAAAGGGCCTCTAGCTGGCTTTGGACGCAACACAACAACGTAGGGGACGGGTCTCGGTGAGCTGGTCCGGGTGTCTAGTGGAAAAGGGTTTCTCACCCCTTGAAAGTCCATCGTGTCCGAATTGTCTGCCAGTGATCCTCTGCCACCTGCTAATAAAAGTCCAACATGTGTCCGGTAAACCAATCGTAAGCTTGTCGCTCGGTCGTCCACTCACGCTGACTGCTTTAATTAGGCTGACGCGGCGATTTCTTATCTCACAGTACCTTCTGCAAACCACCAAGTCGTTTTGTCTCTGGCCGAAAGTAAAACACCATCTGGTAATCCCGTGCAGCAGGGAACCAGCCCTGAGCTTCATGAACTCAGGAGGGCCCACCTCCGAATGCGTCTAGGAATCGTGGGCCGAAACGCGTGTCGACGAGGATAATTTCAACTGATGACTGGCAGATCCCTGCTGTACTTGCTCCCTGTGAGTTTATTCCTATAGCAATTCCATTCATCCACCAATATAGCCATCCTTTACCCATCCACTCATCTACCCCCCCCCCCCCCATCTATCTCACCACCCACTCGCCCACTCACCTCACCATCCACCCTAGCTATTTTTTCATTGCTCCCTTACATTCGGTTTTTTAACCAGTTCTGCGCTCGGTTCGACTGATACTTTGTACAACACTCACCCTTACTGTCTCTATTTCATAGCTGACAGTAAGTGAGAAGCATCGTGTCTTGAGACCCTTGTTTTTACCTGATTTCATATATCGACCGATCCATCCATCTATTATACTTTATATCCATCCACGAGTATAGCCATCTATCATTTCGTCTATTTGTCTACCCGCCCATCTACTGCACTACCCACTCATCCATTCACTCCACCATCCACAATCTATCTATCTATCTATCTATCTATCTATCTATCTATCTATCTATCTATCTATCTATCTATCTATCTATCTATCTATCTATCTATCTATCTATCTATCTATCTATCTATCTATCTATCTATCTATCTATCTATCTATCTATCTATCTATCTATCTATCTATCTATCTATCTATCTATCTATCTATCTATCTATCTATCTATCTATCTATCTATCTATCTATCTATCTATCTATCTATCTATCTATCTATCTATCTATCTATCTATCTATCTATCTATCTATCTATCTATCTATCTATCTATCTATCTGTCTGTCTATCTATCTATCTGTCTGTCTATCTATCTATCTATCTATCTATCTATCTATCTATCTATCTATCTATCTATCTATCTATCTATCTATCTATCTATCTATCTATCTATCTATCTATCTATCTATCTATCTATCTATCTATCTATCTATCTATCTATCTATCTATCTATCTATCTATCTATCTATCTATCTATCTATCTATCTATCTATCTATCTATCTATCTATCTATCTATCTAACTATCTATCTATCTATCTATCTATCTATCTATCTATCTATCTATCTATCTATCTATCTATCTATCTATCTATCTATCTATCTATCTATCTATCTATCTATCTATCTATCTATCTATCTATCTATCTATCTATCTATCTATCTATCTATCTATCTATCTATCTGTCTATCTGTCTATCTATCTATCTATCTATCTATCTATCTATCTATCTATCTATCTATCTATCTATCTATCTATCTATCTATCTATCTATCTATCTATCTATCTATCTATCTATCTATCTATCTATCTATCTATCTATCTATCTATCTATCTATCTATCTATCTATCTGTCTATCTGTCTATCTGTCTATCTATCTATCTATCTATCTATCTATCTATCTATCTATCTATCTATCTATCTATCTATCTATCTATCTATCTATCTATCTATCTATCTATCTATCTATCTATCTATCTATCTATCTATCTATCTATCTATCTATCTATCTATCTATCTATCTATCTATCTATCTATCTATCTATCTATCTATCTATCTATCTATCTATCTATCTATCTATCTATCTATCTATCTATCTATCTATCTATCTTTCTATCTATCTATCTATCTATCTATCTATCTATCTATCTATCTATCTATCTATCTATCTATCTATCTATCTATCTATCTATCTATCTATCTATCTATCTATCTATCTATCTATCTATCTATCTGTCTATCTATCTATCTATCTATCTATCTTTTTGTTTGATTATTGCGATCAATTTTTTCAAGCTAAGATAAACTATTTGTTGTTTCTTACCAACTTTTTCTCTTCCCTAAAATTTTCTACTCCCTTTACAAACTCATTGTTCATGTAGTGTTCTAATAAACGTCATAACTAGAGCTGTACCGAATATTCGCTTCGTGTTCGCTTCGGGACCGAATAGTGGACCTATTGACTATTCGGTATTCTGCCGAATAGTTGCAGTCGGGCCGAATACGAATAGTAGTTACCTTACACCCGCTTCTGCCACACGACCTTAATACTGACAACATGGAACGATTGGTTTTGTTGAAAGCTTATGCAGCTTTCATGCATTAACTAAGCTGTCCAAGTTAAGTTACTTGTTATATACTTAGGATTCTTTCATTCCTAGTTATTAGTTACAACAGACTGACTGAAGGATGCAAAACATAAAATATTTTTTAATGTTTACCATTCTGTACGAATACTGACTAGACATGGAAAGAATATAAACTCCGGCCACATCCAAGTCGATAATATTAAAATCAAACGAACAAAAACATATAAGTACTTGGGTGCAAACTTCAACTGCTCCAACATGCTGAGAGAAGAAATACAATCTGGAATACAATCTAGAAATAAAGTATACTGAGCCCTTCAACATCTGCTAAAGTCAAAGTGTCTGTCTCGCAACACCAAGATCAAAATTAATAAAACTTTGATAAGACCAGTCGTTTTATATGGCTCTGAAACTTGAAGCAGAAATAAAAAGAGATGAGGCCTTATTACAGGGTTTTTTTTTCGAAAACAGTTCTACGACAAATCTTTGGACCCATCAAAGATGCAAACAGCGGGGAATGGAGAGTGAGAAGCAACAACGTAACACATAACCTGTTTAAATCAACATTGATCACTGGCATCATGAGAGCTAACAGACTAAAATAGTTGGGGCATATTGAAAGAATGTCAGAGGACAGAGAAGTAAAAACTGTATGCACCTGAGATAGGAATGGGCGTAGACCACGAGGCAGACAAAAAAGAAGTTCGAGAGATAATGTCCAGACAGACATGCAAACAACCGGTGTCACAAATTGTGAAGATAAGGCCAGCAAGGGAGATGAATAGAGACGAGTGATATCTGCAGCAGTAAACCTCAAGGGCTCAGAAGGCTAAAGAAAAAGATGACTATTCTGTGCTACTTTATGTGAAGTAAAAGTTCAGCGTACGTTTGACATTATGAATGTGTGTTTTTTTTTTTAAGAAATATTTTATACACTATTCGTATTCGTATTCGTATTCGGCCGAATAGTTGGTCCCGCTATTCGTATTCGGCCGAATAGTGAAAATCACTAGTCATAACCACTTACACGAAACAAATGCATTCATTTCAGGTTACTCGCGATCATTTCAAAATGAACCGTGCGACAAGGCGTATCAATGCCCCGACACCAGCTACAGACCTGTGTGTGGGAATGATACTGTGACCTATCACAATGCTTGCTACATGGGGGCGGCTACCTGCTCTCGAGTGAAGGTTCTTTACCCCGGCAAGTGTATTGGACCAGACACCCCTCCCGCTTGTCGGCAAATCCCAGCTTGTAATTCCATTTACGAGCCAGTCTGTGGAAGTAACGGGGTCACCTATGATAACGATTGTTATTTTAGGGCACAAACGTGTGGAACAGGCATCACAGTTAGACGTAGTGGGGAATGCCTGCTACCCACCCCTCGTCCTCCTTGCGACCCTAACAGAGCCTGTAATTTGCTTTATGACCCAGTGTGTGGAAGTGACGGCGTCACCTATGGTAATCAGTGTTTCTTTAAAAGATACACGTGTGGAACAGAAATCAGGATTTCACACAGAGGGAGATGCGACTACAACTCCTACTCCTGATGTCTGAACCTGAAGCAGTACAGCTTGTCTTCGGAACTACCCACACAAGTGTGTAGGTGGCATTATCAATAATAATCTTTTCATTCTTCAGTCATTGCCATGTATTACACTTGTAGAACTTCTAATGTAATATTAGTAGTAGCAGCAGCAAAAGCAGTAGAATTAGTATTAGTAATATGTGTAATAGAAGTGTTATTGATGATACCTGTTCAATCCTTCTAGGTTATAGTTTATATAATCGTTGTCTCTTCTGGTGTAGGATATTTAGATTTGTCCATTAATTCTAGCTATTTCATTCTCCATATATTACTTCTTTATATTACCAGATCCTTTTTTTTTTCTTCTTCTACTTCTTTACCTTTACCAGCTGTAAACTCCAGTTCTGGTTGCTCGTTTACTTCTAGACCTTAGTCCACGCCAGGACTTGGGCATTGCTTGCATATCTGTGTTATAGATCTGACTTTTTTGCGTGTATACTTTTGGTTGCTTACATCTCAAACATATGCACTCCGACTTCAAAGGTAAACTGTAACAGATCCTACAATGATAGATTATAAAAACTTTAGTATTACTGAGTTTGATTTATAGCTGCATCATATGTATCAATCTCGAATGCATTTAATGCGAGGAGAAAGTTATTCATTTATAATTTTAGATTTATTTCTTTTTTTTTTTTTTACATGCAGATGTAAGAAAGGAACATGCCAAAATTAACTGTGCTGGTTTTAATGCAAATAAACTAGTCGTTTCAGGTGAAAATTTCAGATTTTTTGTTTTATATTATTGTGTGTGTGTGTGTGTGTGTGTGTGCGTGTGCGAGTGTGCGTGTGTGTGTGTGTGCGTCCGTGCGCGTTCGTGTGCGTGCGTGCGTGCTTGCGTGCGTGCGTGTGTGTGTGTGTGTGTGTGTGCAAAACATGTTTATATATAATATTGTTGAAATCTTTCAGCCATTCAGTTCTTTACTACTTGGACGCAGTGGTACTTCTGCTGCTTCAAATCTTTTAACTACCGGGAAACGACACAAAATGTGATAGTACGAACATGTTATAAGAGCTAACGGCCTCTCAAAACAACACTACAGAGCTCACTATAGTGGAAGAGGAGAACAGACAGACCAAGAACAGCAACAACAACAAAACTGTAAACAGAACGTGACTGACTGGACATGCAACCATAAAGTCCATTGCATCTGACCGTCAAATGTGAGGCAGCTGATCAGGCAAGGCCGTCTGTAACTGAAGGGTGGTGGGGCTGATAACGTCAGCTTGATGTGACGTCACCACCACGGGCTAACGATGCGATGATTTTACGCTGATAGTCCCGTCTTTTTCCGTGTGTTCCCGGCTAAACTCCCCACACAAAATTCTAGGAATAAGCTCGAAAATAGAACATGTTTATCGGTATATACACAGATACATGCTAAAAGCGAACGCTAGAGAAACATAATTTATAATTAAAGAATTAATTAATTAATTAGAGTGGCTTATACAGTTGAAAGGCTTATGTAATCTTGTCTTTTTAAAGTGTATTAGTTTTGAATGAAAAAAAAATGAAAATGAATTCTAGACGTGGGAGCGGTGGTGGGGTGGGGGGGGGGGGGCTGACTTGCTTAAGATGTCTAATTTTCAGCTCAAGATAGACAGAACAACAAAAGAAGCAGACAGTACAACAGAAACTAAATGAATTTTTGCTGGTGTTTATCCACCTAATTCAATGATAAGTAGTGAGTGGACTTAGTCATCTACTGGCTGTACTACTTACGTCATCCACTCAGCCAAGATTGTGTATCTGGTGTACTACTGACATCTTCCACTGAGCCAAGATTGTGTATCTGTTGTACTGCTGACATCTTCCATTGAGCCAAGATTGTGTATCTGTTGTACTGCTGACATCTTCCATTGAGCCAAGATTGTGTATCTGTTGTACTGCTGACATCTTCCATTGAGCCAAGATTGTGTATCTGTTGTACTGCTGACATCTTCCATTGAGCCAAGACTGTGTATCTGGTGTACTACTGACACCATCCACTAAGCCAAGACTGTGTATCTGGTGTACTACTGACACCATCCACTAAGCCAAGACTGTGTATCTGGTGTACTGCTGACATCATCCACTGAGCCAAGACTGTGTATCTGGTGTACTACTGACATCTTCCAGTAAACCAAGACTGTGTATCTGGTGTACTACTGATATCTTCCAGTAAACCAAGACTATGTATCTGGTGTACTACTGACATCCTCCAATAAACCAAGACTGTGTATCTGGTGTACTAATGACATCTTCCAGTAAACCAAGACTGTGTATCTGGTGTACTACTGACATCTTCCAGTAAACCAAGACTGTGTATCTGGTGTACTACTGACATCTTCCAATAAACCAGGACTGTGTATCTGGTGTACTACTGACATCTTCCACTGAGCCTAACGGGGTCTCTCGTGTACTGCTTACATCATCTTTTGTTGGTATTTTTGAAGCCTGTTTATTTATTATATTGCTCAATGTTTAAGGAAACGAGAGTGCTCGCTGAAATCCTTGAACAAGGAGACAGTCAAGAATGGACGAAACAACGACTGCTTTCTGTCGGAATTCACAGCCAGTGAACGTTAAGAAGGAGTTCTTAGCCAGGTTCCTTGCCAGTGGTGCGGGCTATCATGCCTCTCCATATTTTGCTATCCGCAACTTTGTGTATCAGTACGTGTGTTGACACCCCTCCATACCATGACGGAAGCTTGTCAAGAATCTTTTCGCGCTGTCTTCCTGTGTCTTATTTTCACTAATCTTTCTAGTGGTCACAACAGTTCCAGTTTCCCTCTTCTCATACAATGACCCCCCCCAAAAAATGATAAGTTTATGATAAGTAGTCCTCGAGCGCTTGTCTATCTCAAAATATCTCTGCTGCTCCTCTTTAGCTGTCCAAATCCACATCTACGAAGGAGATTAGCTTTGAATCATTTATAAAAGGGATAAAGATTGCAACCTAAGGAAAATAGACGGTGTACTTATGTGAGGCTGTTAAAAGAATTAGCAAGCATTAGCAAGCTTTTGTTATAAACACCTTGAAATCAATATATTTATGCTTGCTTTTATATTTTACAAGACATCCTGCTACCCCTTGAAGCTGAGTCTAGGTCAGAGGCTCAATCAATAAAGAAAATTCAAGTCTTAAAGGAGAACTTTCAAACACTGAAGAATATCAGTTAGAATCTTAGTATCATATAACAGCCCACACCCCTCTGGTCTTGACCAGTCCACATGTTGTACACCTCTGTAAATGAACTATTTCAATCGTGGACTCTCCTCAATATGTAAATAGTTCTTCTTTTGTACTTATGTTTCAAGGTGTCGGGATAAGTACTCAATTACATTATAATTCTTTTGGGAATTAAGTGTATTTTAATTAAGCCATATATGTTTAAGTTTCACTTATAGTGAAGCCAAATTTCATTAGCCTTACTACTGCTTTCGACGCGTATGAATCCCATCCCAAATATAGGCGAAGGGCTGCTTAGATTTGGGACTAATACTGACTGAGCTTCCTGAAAAAGCAGATGGCTTTCTGCCTTACCTGTCTATCTGCTATACCTCCTTTGGAAAGTCACCGATTCACCGGGGAACTTTAATGAGCACTGTAGAATAATATTACGGAAGCATTCAGCACTGCTGCTAAGTGCAAGATAGATTTGGCTATGTGAAGCAATGAGACTAGGCCGTGAAGCCATTCAAACTTCAGTAGAGCACGAACCCTAGCGTTCACCTACATGCCTATGAAAGTTCTCTCCTTATACTGCCTCAATGGGTTCCAGACAACTTGGACATTGATTTGCTCATATTCTATATACATATGCACCTTTTTACTGGAAAAGAAACGAACAGGCCAAGACAGATCATGTCGATTCGTTCTCAACTGGGATCATGCTTTTTTCTTTTTTTTTAGTAACGTGTTTCGGCTGAGGCTAAGTCTTCATACTTAAATATTACTATTTCTAGGATTTGCCTGTGTGAGAATAAGTACCCTTTACTGGAAAGTAACTGAAGTTATACTTCTGGTGGTCGGCTAAGGCAGACTATTGCTGTCACTAGAGAGTGGTGTTGGACCGAACCTAGCTTCCTTTTAGCTAGGCAACAACTGCCTCGACCAGAGGGTGGCCTAGAGTTTAGTAGAGAACCTTTTAAAAATAACAAAGAACCTTCCAGCTTAAACATGTTATTAAATGCAATGAACACTATAGTTATATAAACTATAAATATTCAAGATTTCTTTCAACTCCAGTAGATTATTAACTGTATTAATCAATTTTGGATTCACAAGGCTTTAATTATTCTCAATGTCAGCTTTAGGAAGATGCTGCACTTCGGATGAACAGGACCTCCTGGACACATAAGTTGTGGTGGCTAGAGATAGCTGTTACTCATAACACCAAGTGCCGGCCACCTAGGTCCATTATTCAGCAGTTTGCCAATGATGAGAATTGCTGATGCTGGAGTTAAACCAATAGTCCATCTGGAGTAGGGAATTCGTTCGACTCCACTAAAGTTAACTTTGTCTTGCTGAATCGATTTCTTCACATCTTTACTTGTGTTGCACTGATTACATAATCTTCTTTTATTTTAAATTCTGAGGTTAGTGTCTATCCTTCACAGTTCTTAAGTTATCTGAAAGGCATGCTGTGTTGTAATTCATTCTGAACTGTGTTAATTTGACTAGCATAGGTTACTATCTAGTCTGGGGCCTTAAAAGTAGTGGCGAATATTTATTAACTCTGTAGTGCCATAATTTGAGTCGCCTCGACCCGCAAGTAGGTTGGATGTTCTTTGAAACTGCCGGATACCACCTAGACCATTGCAAGCCAACATCTCAACACTTAAACTACTTCAGAGTGTCTTTTTGGTTCATTAGGGGAAACCCTAAAAAAAAAAAAAAACGACTGAAACCAGCGTTATGTGACAGTTAGACTGCTGGGGAACGTTGGACTGCCGGTTCAGATGTCGGACGATGAATAAATTAAAGGTACTGTTCACGCTACTAGTGCATTCTATATAGTTCTAGACCAGTCAAACAATTAATTAGTCAATCAGGTGCCATCTCAACAATGAAGGTTGGCTGCAATAGATCCGCAACACTCTCTTGTCTTAGTTGTACTCATTCTTAGACTACTGTTCGTCTATCTCTTGATGCTGCACACCCACATGTATTGCTGTCTACCTCTTGCTCTCTTGCTCTGTACCTTTCACTCCAGTGTGCTTTTTTAAAGAGTGTTATGGCTTTTTTATGTGGCCAAACACTTTCATTTGGCTCTTTGCTTTATTTCAGTTTATTTATTTCAACAACTCTCTTCAGTCGCTGTGGAACCTCTAAATTTTATTGTTTTTGTTGCCATTAGATGCTATCTATTCTCCTTCTTCTTCAGCATTCCGAGCTCTTCATATATCACCTGCCTCCATTCATTTCTCTGGTTGGCATTTTCTTTGCAGTTTGTGACACCAAGTGTTTGCAGGTCTGTCTATGTATTACTTCTCCATCGTCTTCTTGATCTGCCTCGTGGTCTACGACCATTCATTTCCCTCGTGTATACAGTTTTGAACTTCTCTGCCCTCTGACATCTTTCAATATGGCCCAACCATTTCGGTCTATTAGTTCTTATGATGCCAGTTATCAGTGGTGATTTAAACAGATTATGAATTTCTTTGTTGCTTCTCACTCTCTATTCACCGTTGTTTGTATCTTTGATGGGTAGATGCTGCCTATGCTTCTGTAAATACTACTTAATATCCAGAGATGCAATTAGATTTTCTAGTTGTATGTTCTTAGTCAAGGACAAAATTATACAGATAAGACAAAGATTCTTTCGAAACTTGTGCCTTGTGCAAGCTCTTTGACGGCATTGAAACCTAGACTCTGTATGCTCCTCAAGAAAAGAAAAAAAAATATTAACAGTTTTCCACATGCGCTTTATGAGACGCATACTTGGTGTATCATCGCATGACTTTGTTCTTAACGAATGTGATTATAAAAGAGTAGGAATGCCAACAATGTACTTTCTACTGAAGCAAAGACGATTGCGTTGGTTTGGTTATATCGCTCGCGTGGAGGACGGTCGTGTCCAATGCATGTCGTGTATGGTGAAATGGATACAGAAAAAAGAAGACTAAAGCTACGCTATAAGGAAACATGTAAGCGGAACCTGAATGATTTCAATTTTGAGATAGAGACCTGGTAGAAATATACTGAAGATCGACTCCATTGGAGACAGACAGTGAAAGACTTTCGCAGTTTGAAAGAAGCTAAACGCAGCAAGCTATAGAGGAAAGACGTCAGAAAGAGAGAAAAAAAAAAGACAAGCCTCAAAACGACACAGATTCAACTTTTATACAGATTATGTGACATAGACTGTTACTTTCACACCGGACTTTATGGTCTTGGCAGACGCTGTTCCCAGAACCAGCCACACAACCCCCATGGTTCCCAGGCAACGGATGTTTTCTGCACCACACAGAAGGGCTGAGTATTGGTACTACATTTATACAAACACAATATCTTAAGAAAAAAGTTCTAATACAATCAGTATAGATCACTATTATTATGAGAAAGTGCACATATCAGACTAGCTAATCCACTCACAAACATTAAACTATTATTTGCTAACGCCAGGTGCTTGCTCTATAGCGAAGAAAATGCATCTTTGGGAAATGGGTTGAGCGGGGGGGGGGGGGGGGGGGGGGTGTTCTGATGAATACCCTCACCTATTTAGATATTTTTGGGTGGGTATATTTTTGTCTTTAAAAAAAGACCTGAATATATAATATATATATATATATATATATATATATATATATATATATAGACACGCACTCTCGTGCGCGCGCGCACACACACACACGCTGGCCTCCAAAAATATGATTATTAGTTTTGTTTTTAAATACAAATATATGACATAATCCATTGTATTTTACCATTCATTTATAACTAAACACAAATATATGACATAATCCATTGTATTTTACCATTCATTTATAACTAAACACAAATATATGACATAATCCATTGTATTTTACCATTCATTTATAACTAAACACACACGCTACGCAAATGATAATTAATTCCTATGTTTTCTTTTGTAATTGCCTTCTTTATTTCATTTTTCTTTGCAAGCGATTAACATGCTCCTTGGCGTTCTACCGTAACGCCTTGGCCACAGGTTTGAGTTTCCAGGCTGCACTGGTTGGGGTAGGTGACTCCGTTAGTTCCACAAACAGGCTGGTAGATAAATGTACAAGGCGCATTTGGGTCACATGCAACAGTCGGCGTGGTTTCACACTCACCATCGTGTGCTACATTCACCTCTCTACCACATGTCTTAGATTTAAAGATGCACTCGTTGGGGTATGTGACTCCGTCAGTTCCACATACAGGCTGGTAGATAAATGTACAAACCGCATTTGGGTCACATGCAACAGTCGGCGTGGTTTCACACTCACCATCGTGTGCGACATTCACCTCTCCACCACATGTCTTAGATTTAAAGATGCACTGGTTGGGGTAGGTGACTCCGTCAGTTCCACATACAGGCAGGTAGATAAATGTACAAACCGCATTTGGGTCACATGCAACAGTCGGCGTGGTTTCACACTCACCATCGTGTGCGACATTCACCTCTCCACCACATGTCTTAGATTTAAAGATGCACTGGTTGGGGTAGGTGACTCCGTCAGTTCCACATACAGGCAGGTAGATAAATGTACAAAGCGCATTTGGGTCACATGCAACAGTCGGCGTGGTTTCACACTCACCATCGTGTGCGACATTCACCTCTCCACCACATGTCTTAGATTCAAAGACGCACTGGTTAGGGTAAGTAACTCCGTCAGTTCCACAAACAGGCCTGTACATTCTATTGCAAGCTGCATTTGGGTTGCAGGCTTCAGAAGGAAGTCTTGATGAGCAACCTGGAATGTATGGAATAATTCGTAAATAGTAATAGTCGTCTCCATGTGTGATGCAATTTTTCGTTATTTAAAGCTCCACCATAGCTTTTGTCAGGAGCTCTAAATATAGCCGGGCCATAAATTTGGCCTAATGGTTGAACAGGGTTTCTGAGATCCTCATCCGCATCGTGGCACTTTGTGTCACCGGGTTTTCATCGCTATGTGTAACGTCCTGGTGGGGTACAACATACACACATACACACGTAAGTACGTGGGTACGTACGTTCGTTCGTACATACATACAATAACTGGTAACAACCTTTGCGGTTGAATCCTAAGTTTACTGGTAAAGTAAGAAAAAGAATGTAATGGACCCGCTTCCCACAATTATGCTATAAATGCTAAATATAGCACAACAAAATTTGAATAGAAAATTCAAAGAAGGGAATGGAAAAGTCGCACACAATCATAACCAAACTCGTGAAGTCTTTATCAACAGAGCATTAAAAAAGGCACAAACTGTGACTTCAAAACTCAACAGACAAGACAACAGAGGTAACATTTAAAAACCCTGGTCAACAAGAAGTGCGTAATCATGAAGGGGGCAAGGGTATAAATATGAAGAGCCATAATACGAAACGAAATAAGGAAGAAGTATGTAAAAGGGAGGGTAAATATGAATAAGTATATTAAATAAACAAGTAAATAAATTAAATTCAATTAAGCTGTGTTTAATATTAATACCTCTAGGACTAAGAACGCAAAAACTATGGATGAAACGATTTTCTAATGAGTAGCGATTGGTTTGATCACCGGAGCAAGATTAAATAGCAGTGACTCAGACATCTTTTTCGCTTTGGTGGTCCAGAAAATTTAATACATGAACTGAACATTATTTCATAAACGAGCATCTTCAGTACAGCTAGAATCTGATTATAGGTTCAAAACGGATTGAGTGAAGGATAAGTACTCTCACCCTGCCTCTTCAAAATACAGAGTTAGCCAAACAAATATTTACACGATAATCGCCTAGCGGTTAAATGCATAAACATTTTCAGAGGCTATTTGTTTAAAAACTTCATCGTTACCTGACATATAAGGCCATACTTGGATCTAAATACGGTATCTATGTGGTGTTTTGTCGGTTCTGTGGCTAAGTCGATGCGAATGTTTCGTAATGCCGTGATGCCGGGTTCGATCCCAGCTGCGGGGTCCATGCGCCTTGCGTTGGTTTCGACAGTGGCATCAAGAAAGCCGACTGTCTAGAAAGCAATAGCAAACTACTGGACGCAAATTTGCCTAGAAAAACCACACAACAGCCAGGGGCTGTTGGGATTGGTTCTGCAACGTCCTGCAAAGGATACGCAATTTTTTTTTTATGTGGTGTTTTATGGTTATGAAAAGTGTCTGGAGGATAATGGGAATCACTTTAAGCACCTGTAATCTTCTTCTTCTTCTGCCTTTCTATCCCCCAATAGAGCATAGGCCCTCAACCAACTCACGCCAAGTCGTTCTATACTTCGCTATTTCATGGAGCTCTCCCCCATGTCCTCTCCATCTTTCTAAGTTCGTTCTACAGCTCTCTTTTCCATGTGTTTTTGGCCTTCCTTTATTCATATGCCCCTGTGTGTTCCAATGCAAAGACATTCTAGTTGCCCTGTTCTCCGGTTTTCTCAGTGTGTGTCCTATCCAACGCCAGCTTCTTTTCCTCCCCCATTGGTCCACTGGAACTTGCTTATTTCTCTCCCAAAGCTCTACATTAGTTATTCTATCATAACATTTAATTCCCTCTTTTATGCACAGGCACCAGTTAATTTATCAGATATTATTAAATATAATGAGAAATGTAATTTGTTAGAAATTATTTAATGTATCGAGAAATGTCCAAAATGACCAGACGTGACAGTTATGATCCGCTCAAAATTTTAGGCAACCCTATTCCGGAACTTCGCTACGCAGATGACACAGTCCTCGTTCGAACAGCGTAAAGGGAAAAGAAAATGTAATATTGTCTGCCTGAAAGCACAGTGAAGATCAAAATCTGTTCTTGAATTTAACGAAAACGACAATAATGTTCCCAGATAAAACTGGCTGTCACCCAAAATAACAATAAATGGTGAGGAAATTGAAAATGTCACAAACGTTGAATATCTAGGCTTTGTAATAAAAAGCAATGGAGACTGTTTGACAGAAATTAAAAGGAGGATGGCCATAGCAGTGCAAAGATTAAACAGCCTAAAAAGTCTTTGGTTATGCGCCAGCAAGGAGATCAAAATTATAATTCTGAGAGCACACATCTTCCCTGTAGTAACATACGGATATAAGTCGTGGACTACCTCCCAGTTTCTGAGAAGGAGAATAGGAGCTTATGAGCTGAAATGCTATAGAAAGATTCTCAGAATATCTTGGACGAAAAAGAGTAGAAATACTGAAATCTTGACAGATCTGAACATCAAGGAAGATTTGCTAATAAACAGCATCCTGTCTCGGAAGCTGAAATATTTTGGTCATATCACGACGGATTAGGAAAAATTATAGCAGAGGGCATGGTACTAGGAAGGAGGGGCAGGAGCCAACCGACACAAAGATGGGAACAGGATGTGAGTGACTCCTTGAGTATAAAAGCGCATGAGGAGGAAGGACTGGCGAGAGACTGAGTTTCTTTCAGACAGACTGTGATGAGAGCGACGTTCTGCAAAAGACCTGCTACGTAATGAATTTATTGGTAATTGCCTTAGTTGTTCTCCATGTTTCCGCCCATTACAAAAGTACCGATTTGACATTAGAATTAAAAATTCTAAGTTTAGTATTTCTTTTAATTTCTTTTGACCTCCACAAATTCCCTAGTGCTATGCGAGCTCCTTTTGCCTTTAGTATTCTTTTTTTTTTTTATTTCCCTATCACCTAGAGCACCGGCAGTGACTTCATACATCACATCTACCATGTAAGCATCGCTTGGTATTTGAATGAAATTAGTATCAAAATGTTTATACAGGTAGTTATTTTAAAAACACATTGCCACCGTAATGTTTTTAAGAATGCAAAAATCCCACATTTCACTGCTTAGCGATTACTGTGCATGCATGTTTCTGGCTAACTCTGTATGTGAATAAAACATAAAAGGAAACTTCAAAAATCATGAGTTGGGGGCAGGTAGAATTTAATGTTATCGTTCCTTTACACTTGTTGAAATATAACTGGTAGCATTTCAATTCCGAAACTCCTATCTACAGACAACATAGTCATCCTTTCAACAAGTGTAAAGGAACGAAAACATTAAATTCGACCTGCCCCCAAACACAGTGGGGATTTAAATATTCTTTTCCCAAAATTTCAAGGACAAAAAAATTTACATTTTCCAAAGCACAGTGGCTAAACTGTTGCTTGCCAACCATACAAGCTATGCTTCCAACTCTCATTAAGCCCTAATTGTTATAATAGATCTTGGCTCCCAAGTCGACCCAGCCAAAAATAGGTGCTAGAAGACAAGGCCCTGCTATGATACAGAGATGCAATCGCAACAGGCGGCACCGTAAGGAAAAAAAAAGGGAGGTGGTATAGCAAAAGCAGCAAAAAAAAAAAAAAATACAATTGGAACTTTTGCTCTAACAGTGTCAAGCTATTAGGAGCGGCGTTTCGAAAGCATACATTATACAGAAAACATCTTCACCACGAGACTACCAGAAGTTGTCATAGGAAGTCGATTCTGCTGGGGTGATGTCTACCACACATAGATTCGCTGACAAAAAGAAACATTGGGATGGAAAAAGGGAGGGTGGGGCAGGGGTAGGCAAGGCTCGTTACACATCTCAAGACGGTGGGAAAGGTGTCCAAAGCCTAAGCTCTTGTGTAATTGCCCACCAAATAATAATAATAAAAATAATAATAATAATAAAAAAATAATAATGAATAAAATGCTGAATTACAAACATATTATAATATTACGTATATTAAAAAGTATTCATTAGTAAACAAAAAAGATTTTTAAAATGATTTCCGTATATGCTTGGGGAGACAGTGTTACAACTTAGATGAGACAGGGGGAGTGATGGTGAGTTTATAGACATTTAGAGTAAAGATTCATATGTGCTCTGTTGGTATTTCGGTAAATGACAAACAACAGCCATGAAGTTCGGTCAAAAATATTCAAAATTGTAGTTAGGAAACTAGCTTAGTGAGAATGCTAATTGTCACTAGTTAGTGATGTTCAGCCCAAACAAGGACCATGCAAATAGAGATAACCCCCGCTGACACAAAGTGTTACCATCTGTAAAATAATACCCCAGGAGTAAGTCCCTGAAACTCCGATCCACCGTTGGGTTATAATATGGCCTTAAAATAACAACAAATTGTGTCCCTTATTGAGAAGGGGCTTGGTTAAAATAACAACAAATTGTGTCCCTTATTGAGAAGGGGCTTGGTTAAAATAACAACAAATTGTGTCCCTTATTGAGACGGGGCTTGGTTAAAATAACAACAAATTGTGTCCCTTATTGAGACGGGGCTTGGTTAAAATAACAACAAATTGTGTCCCTTATTGAGACGGGGCTTGGTTAAAATAACAACAAATTGTGTCCCTCATTTCACAGGGCTTGTAATAATTATTATGACAGTTAATGAGAAGAAACTAGACCCTATCAGATATCCTCAACATTGTCTTAACATTTAAATAACTGGTTTAATTCGTTAAATGTATGATTATATTTAACATTTACCTGACTGCAGTACAGCCAGCAACAAGGCAACAGTGACGGTTTTCTTGAACATGTTTCAATCTGAAGTCTTCTTCAAGCGTCAAAATCTGATGATCTGTATTGTTAGAGATTTCTGTATGTTTATATACCTTTTCCATGCACGGACATATAAAAACACACGCAGATATCATATATAAAGTAAAGACAACCAGGGAGTAGTCAAAAACAAATATTTCGTTTTCCGAAGGTGCACAAACATTCAAGACCGCCATCTTGTCAGGAGTTCTCACCAACAGTTGCTATAAGTAAACACAAACTCTTGAATAAACTCATTGCAAATGATACCATTTATCCTTACCAGCAGTGGGAGAAACAACATATGTAGCCGTTAAGGGTATCTGAATTAGACATTCTTTCTAGGTTGAACTGGGTATCTCCAATTCGCCTTGCTGGTCCGGGCTGAGTTTTTAATAGGATGTCAAACTTTCTGGTAATAGATAGGAAAGAAAGGGGGAAAGAGATGGGGGCGGGGAGGGAGTGGGGGTGGGGTGACACGCATGTATAGTGCTCATTAAAGTGTTTAACAATATGCGATTAAGAACTATGCTAGCGAACTAACGAACTAATGAACTTACTTTTTAAAGGGTGACAAAGTTGACACGCAGGCCCTTCTTATATCAGGACTTTTCAAACACTCGTCTTTCACAGAACAATTATATTTCATTCATAAGTCTTCTTGTAATAATAACAATATAATACAAAGTAACAAATATGAAAGTGTGGAACGCAAACGGATGTCCGTGGTAGCACAGTGGCTAGATGAATGACTAACGTGTGTCTGTGTGTGTATCTGCGTGTGTGATTGGGTATGTGCGCGTATGTCTGTTTGTGTGTGTGTGTGTCTGCATTTGTTTCTATGGGTGTGTCTGTGTATTTATATCTGTATGATTTATGTGTGTGGAATGTGCGTGTCTGTGTGGGTATGAAGGTGTGTATGTGGGTCTGTTTATGTGTGTGTGAAGGTATGTGGGTGTGTTTAAATGAGTGGGTGGGTTGGTGTGTGTGTGTGTATACATTTTACAACTCATTCTTTTGTGCTTTTTCGATATTCATAATATGCATATTATAATATAAATATAACATGCTTATTGATAAAATACAGCCGCAGTGTGAAAGTCGGGTGTTTAGAAGGGCCGAATGTAAGACGGGCCTGCGTGCCCAAATTGTGACCCTTTGAAAATAAAGTTCGTTCGTTCGTCCCACCACCATTATCAAGGATACCGAGTTCTGCTTGTTGATCTTATTTGCGATATGAATCTCCCATTGCCTTAATGACAGCACCACTGTCTAGTACCGAGTTAGTCATAGTAATCGCCTTGATCGCCAGATAATCTGCATGTTCATTGCTTTAAACGGATAAACTTCTTCTTCTTCTGCCTTTCTTACCCCCAATGGAGCATCGGTCCTCAACCAAGTCACGCCAAGTCGTTCTGTCCTTCGCTATGGCACGCAGTACTCCCCATGTCCTCCACATCTTTTTAACTTCACTCTCTAGCTTCCTTTTCCGTTTGTTTTTGTCTACCTTTATTTATATGCCCCTGTGAGTTCCAATGCAAAGATTTTCTAGTTATGTTGTTCGTATGTCCTATCCAACGCCAGCGTCTTTTCTTCTCCTCTTATTCCACTGGAATCTGTTTAGCTCTCCTCCAAAGCTCCATATTAGTAATTCCATCATACCATTTAATTCCCTCTTGTTCTGCGCAGATACCAGTTAATGAATGTTTGTAGTTTGTTTTTAATTGCATTAGGTATCTCAATGTTTCCTCTCTATACAATAGTAGTGATCTGAAATTAGAGTTGAAAATGTTGTTTAGTAATAGTTAATTTCTTTTGACCTCCACAAATTTCCTAGTGTTATTAAAGCTCCTCTTGCCTTTTGTCTTCTTATTTTAACATCTCTATCAGTTTCTCTACCTTTATCTACATTACTGCCCAAGTAGATGTTCGACTGCACGTCTTGGAGTAGGACAGAGAAACCACATTGCCATATGCTTGATTTATTCTCATTATCTTTGTCTTTTCCGTGTGGATTTTCAGACCTATCTATTGCGATCTCGCATCAAGTATATTTAATTTATCTTGCATTTGATTCCGTGAGGGGGACAGAAGAGAAATATCATCGGAGAAATCCAGATCATTAAGCTGTTTTGTAATGGTCCACTGAATTCCATTCCTGGTGTTAGCATTTGCTTTTTTCATAATTCAATCTATTGCCATTAAAAATAGGAGAGGCGACGAAACACGTCGTTTTCGCACCCCTGTTTTTATTTTGAATGTATCTGTTAGATTTCGTTTACCAAGAACTCGAGATTTCATGTCTTTGTATGTTGCCTTTACTGGGTTAACAATTTTCTCTGGGATAGCGCCACGTCAATTCCCATAGAGATTCCCTATCAATGTTATCATCGGCTTTTTCATAGTCTATGAATCCAATGTAAAGTGGTAAATTTATTTCGATGCTCTGCTCATTTCAGTACAGGATTTGTTTGGCTGAAACCTACCTGTTCGTCTTTTAGCCTTGTATCAATAGAACTTTTGAGTCTTTCTGAAATAATCCTATTAATATCTTACCAGAAACTGACAGCAACATATGTCCGCTATAGTTCTCACACTTCTGTAGATCCCCTTTATAAGCAGTTTCACAAAATATCCTTTCCAGTCTACTTGTATTTATTCGGTCTACGAGACTTTACTACAAAAATCTATGTAGCAATTCAGTTGTTGTTTTTATGTTGGCCTTATAGCTTCTGCTAGGATACCATATGGACCTGCCGCCTATCCTTCCTTTAGAAGATAAATAGCTTTTCTAATTTCCTCTTTAAATGGTATCTCACAGTTGATATCCAGTTCCACTTCTAAGGGCTGGATATCTGGAAGAACCTCTAGAGCTGATCTATTTTAAAGTATTTCAAAATATTCAACCCATCTGCCCATTTGATCTTTTGTGTTGGTGAGTACCCTTTTATGACTATTTTTTACTGACACATTTGGCTGGCTATAGTTGCCAACTAGTTTTTTTTGTTGTTGTTGTTGTTACTGTTAGGGTCTCAAAGGTTTCGTTTTGCTGCTGTTATCTCCGCTTCCTTTGCTGTTATTTAAACCTTTTACTTTAGCTTCCCTTTTACGCCAATTTCTTTATTAGCTATGGCGTATTTTTCATGAGCTCTAGCTTTAGCAGCTCTAGTTTCGCTATTGTTTAAGTCTGCCCTTTTACTTCACCTTTCTTCAATAATTTTAATGGTTTTTTGTGTTACCCACGCTTTATGTTTTTGTTCTTTCTTACCAAGGACTTTTAAACAAGATCCAGTCCAGATTTCCTTGATGTGATGTCAGCAGACTTCAGTGCTTACATCTTCAGCTAACTTTGGGTCAATGTGTCCGAGCACTTTTCAGACTTGTGTAGGTTTCTTATCACTTTGGGTGCTAAGTGTAGGGGATGGCCAGCTGCTAGCGCTACAGAATCAGAAGTTCAACAAATGATTCATGACAATTTCCGCCCAATTAGTGTGATTATCTAAACAGATGGCTCTGTGTTGAGGGGCAAACGAAGTGCATGAGGGTATATAGCAAAGGCGAATGGAAGCCGTTTAGTGCAGCAAAGCCTGGCATATGATATCACAACGTCTCATTTTAGAATGGAGGTGAAGGCAGTCACTGCTGAATTCCGCTGGCTTGAGAATCAGCTGTACACACATGCTCTTAAGTTCTCATCTATTCCAGTTTGAGCCAGCTTAAATAAGCATCAAGAATAATTTTTTTTTTTGAAGCAAAGGCGACAGGGGGTGCATTGACGACATTCCTCATTGAGCGGTTATTGTTCTGTACAAAACAAACGTAAAGCACCATATGCCAGGTGCGCTAAAGGCATAAGGAGGATCCTTTTTCTTTAGACGCAAAATGGTTGTTTTAAAAGCTCCAGGGAGTTTCGAACCTAGGACTATTGATGGGTAGCAGGTCCTTTATAGAACCTTGCTCCCATAAGTCGCCTTGTGTTTTCTGAAAGTCGCCCTTTAGTTTAAAAAAAATGTAGGTGTGTCTTAAAAATCGCCTGTATTTTTTGTTTAACCTAAAGTTTTCATTATTTCCCTAAAGTCGCATTATGTTTTCTAATAGTCACCTTTTTTTTTTCTAAAATGCCACATAATCCCTAAGTCTGAACCTCTCCCCCTCCCCTATCTCTCATCAAACAAGTCGACACCCGCACCTAACATTGTGACATGACACAAACCCCTGTGTTATAACTTTCCAGTTTTTACTCTAAATTAAATCACAGCACCATACGCAGTGATCCTTAATGACCACATAAACCCTCTCGTGTAAGTAGCTGATATGACAACTTAACATCCATGCTGCACGAGCGGCACCTTACATTGTGATACAGCACCCACTCTCTTGACAAATTTTTTACATTTTTGCTATATATAAAGTAGAAGCACAATATGCGGTGAACCCCAAATTCCTCTTATAAAAGTAGCTGACACAACAACTAGACCCCTCACTGATGACCGGAAACTAACATTAGGACACGACACCGCTCTTTTGCCATATTTGTTTTTCATTTATTCTGCACATTAAGTCATAGCACTATATGCAGTGACCCATAGTGACCCCTAAATTTCCTCTTGTAATTTATTGACACGAATATTTTTCTCTGAGTGTTTCACCGTAACCCAGCATTATGACATGACACCAACTCCTTTGAAATAACTTTTCTTTGTTCCCTATACAAAGTCACAGTCTTGGGAACACTAACAACTACAAACCCTCATTAACTAACTTAGACTACAGTTTAAACCCTCACTGAGCCGTCGGAACTTAACACTATGTTACGACACCCGCACTTTTGCCACAATTTGTTTTTCATTTTTATCTATATAAAGTCAAAGAAACATTTGTCCAGGAGACCTTGATGACCTTGCAATCCACAGCATGTTTTGTGGATGACCGCATATGCCCACCTAGTTGTATACCACAATAACCACAGCTCATCAGCTAGCAACAGACCATGGAGAGACATGTTCGCCCTCACCTGTCAATATAGCACTTATTGATGAGGATGCTCCTGCGCCACAAACCACCCCGAACCCCAGCTGACGAAAGCCAATATAATTAGTTTTACATGTTTTACTATGCAACATAAATACTTTCTATCTTCCTTAACAACCCCAGTCAACCCCTAGCTTTCTCTGTTCTACTTTATAACTCACATAAGCCTAGTGTCACATCGTTCTACTTTACCACTTTTATACATAGCGTGTGTACTTGCTATCCCCCTTTCAAGAAGGTAATCATACCACTAGTTTTCTTTATTCAACAATATAACCCCTAAAACAGCCCCCGAACTGCCAGTCCCTGCTCATCTCCGACCCTAAAACCCTCGTATGCTCTGTATGTCCCAGCAAGAGGTCCCACAAGAGCATCATCTGGGAAGTAAAGGCGGTCGGTGTGATGCTGACAATATTACCCCCCAAGTGCCGTTTGTTCTGCAAAAATATACGTCTAGCCCTTTATTCCCAATACGCCTTTTTTAAAGTGTTGTTGAACATATTAACCCCTGAATGATACATTTCTATACACATGTGGGACAGTAACAATATACACACACATTGTGAAGCGTGGAAATGATTCTTTGTTTAGTGTACACTGTCAAAACCCACATATAGAGAAACTCCCACAACAGTTCCAAATAAATATAATTGTATACGATTTCTTTAACGCACACAAAGAAAGTAGTTAACTAAATACACGTCTAACAGTTGCTGCTTTAGAATGTTCGCGGTTTAGTTTTGAATCAGTTAACGTCGGTTTCTGTTAGGATATATTGTGTTTTGCTCGTTGTTTACTGCTTTCTAGTTTTGGTTAAACGTATCACTTTGCCGTCGCCTTGGTGTAGTGTCTAGACGCACGCCTGTGAACCAAAAAGTCGTGGGTTCGGGTCGTCACGGAGCTGAACCTTTTTTTTTATGACCTTGGCTCCCAGGCTGACCCAGCACTGAGTGGACACCAGGGGCAGTCCTGGGAAATAAAGGCGGCTGGTGTGATGCTGACCACATCATACACCCAGTGCCGATTCGTCGATAAAATATAGATCTAGTCCTATATTTCCATTACGGCTAAAGGGGCGGAAAAAGTAGGGCACTTAAAAATTACTTTGTATACAAGTGGATTGGTTAGCGGTGCAAATAGGATTAGGCAGGGGTGCATTCTCTCACCATACCTATTCAATATATACGCAAAAAAGATAATGAAAAATGTTTAAAATGACCAGACTTGTGACAGTTATAATCCGCTCAAAATTGGTGGCAACCCTATTCCGGAACTTTGCTAGGCAGATGACAAAGTCCTGCGTTCCACCAGCGTGAAGGGAATATAAAATTTAATATTGTCTGTCCAAAAGCACAGTGAAGATAAAAATCTGCTCTTGAATTTAAAGAAAACGAAAATAATGTCCACAGATAAAACTGGCTGTCACCCAAAAATAACAATAAATGGCGAAAAAATTAAAAATGTCACAAACTTTGAATATATAGGCTCTATAATAAATAGCAATGAAGACTGTTTGACATAAATTAAAAAGAGGATGGCTATAGCAATGCAAAGATTAAACAGCCTAAAAAGGCTTTGGTTAAGCACCAGCAAGGAGATCAAAATTTCAATTCTGAGAGCACGCATCTTCCCTGTAGCAAAATGCGGATGTGAGTCGTGGACTAAAAGAGAATAGGGGCTTTGGAGCTGAAATGCCATAGAAAAATTCTCAGAAAATCTTAGACGAAAAAGAGGAGAAATTCTGACTCTTGAAGATCTAAACAATCCAGGAGGATTGGCTAGTAAACAGCAACCTGTCTCGGGAGCTGAAATATTTTGGTCATATCAAGCGCCACGGCCGATTAGAAAATTTTTTTATAGCAGAAGGCAGCGTACCTGGAAATAGGGGCAAGGGCCGGCCAACACGAAGGTGGGCATAGGATATAAGTGACTCATTGTGTATGAAAGTACATGAGGCCGGAGAGCTGGCGAGAGACCGAGTTTCAGGCAGACCGTGATGAGAGCGACGTTCTGCAAAGGACCTGCTACATGATGATGATGATGATAATGATACAAGTGGTAATCAGCTGCGGTAACGCACTGCTTCAAAGCAAGCATGTCTGCCCGATTTTCTTGGGTTCGAATCTGCATTTTATTTAGGTATTTATAAGTTATCCTATGTAGTCGAAAATGGGCAGAATGAAATATCCAGCAAGTGCGTCCCGTGTGATTAGACCACATCTTCCATTTAGGAGCGATTGGTTATATAAATATATTATTCTAGTACAATATATCCAACACCCCCATTGTGCCTTTATAAATTCAAGTGGCTTCAACTGACATTTAAAAAATTTTAATACTAATTACAATAACCATGACAGTGTCTTGTAACCGGTCAATATTGCTGTTAAGGACGTCAAGAGCGTTAAGCTCGTGACGCCACGGTGCAGAGGACATGGGGATGTCATACTGTAGTTAAAAGATGGCTGCCTCACTTTTGCCCTGCACTAAAAAATAGCAGAGTTTTATTATTAGCTATCAGTAAACATCTGTCGCTAAATAAAGGCCCAGCATGTTGATTCAAGCCTGTTATTCCATTAAGTGTATGAGGGGTGTAGAAAGTTTCCAAACGGCTTCACGTCTGTTACAGTCTGTTCCTAAGTGGGTCAGGTTTTGATTTAAAGCCCGCTCGTGTTTTATATTCAGCTTTAAATTATGTGTGAAATTTCGAGATAATGCTTATAAACGTTTAAACTGCAAACTGCACAAATTAACATTTGAATAGGGTCCTTTACTTTTTTTTTACGGTGACAGTCGAGCATAATGTCATCCAACAGGGAAACCGGAAACAGAATTAGGATGCAATTAGGCAAATAAAATTATGGGACAGGTATCGCTAACAACTGCAGAGCAAACATGTAACATTTTACATAAAGAGATCACTGTTTTAAACTGTATTTTACCCACATTGTACTACCGGTGCTAAACATTGAAATTAACAATTAAAAAAAAATGAAGAATCGAAACAACAGAAACAAAATGTCTATGATAAGTCTTGGATGTAGCAAGAGGAGACAAGATCAGAAATGACGATATCAGGAAAGAAAGAGGGAGCAGGGCAAGACTACATCAAGAGACAACAGTTCAAATGATTCAGACACGTGTCAGTGTTCCCCCTCCCCCTTCCCTGGCTCACTTTTCGTTCCTTGGGGTTTATGGGGGGGGGGGGTGGAGTGAGAGACTGTTGTTGATTAATTAATAATAATAATTAATTAAATTGTTATTCTGTTCATCTGTTGACCGCAAAGTGGATTACACTATTTCCTTTTCTTTTTGTTTCATTTATCATCACTTTCAAGCTCCTTATTTACTAGCATAGGCGATCACGCTTCTGCACATCTCCAACACCGTATGTTGGTTCTTTTGCTGAAATCATTTCATGACACGACAAAACACTGCCGAGAATCTTCGCTCCATTTCTCCCTCTATTCATAATCTGTCTAGTTGTCACAACATATTCCTGTTTATTTTAATTTTCACAGTGAGTAAAGTAAAGTAAAGGACCCTCTTCCACGCCTTTAGGAGTATAGGGTATATAGGGTTAGACCTATATTTTGTAGACCAACGGCACAAGATGGGTGATGTGGTCAACATCATGCCGGCCGCCTTTACTTCCCGGGACTGCACCCGGTACCCACTCAAGGCTGGATTGACCTGGGAGCGAGGTCATTTTAAAAGAAAAGTCAGCTCCGCCAGGGAGAGAACCCATGACCTTCTGATCCACGGCGCGTGTCTAGTCGTTCCGCCACGACGACTACCTATTTTCATAGTGCTGCTAAAGAATTATAACTGCCTCTTTCTGTAATCAGTCGTTTTCAAGTCGTCACTTTTTTCAAAACCATTTGGATTACTCACTTTCGTTGTCTGGTGAATGCTGTGCTTGTTTTTCGACATATGCTTTGTTAATATACATTTCTGTAACCTATGGTGCCATTTCAATGGTTTGATATGAGCTCTGTCCGTATTCCATAGCTGTGGATTTCTAGCACGACGATAGACATGGCCAATAAGACACTTTATGGTCGGGAAGGGGGGGGGGGTCTGGTTGACTATGTTCTTAGTACCCTTGTTTTATTAGCGAGGCGCACACGCCGTCTGGAGTCGACTGGTTCGATTCCCGGTACATTACCTATAGCTTTCGATTTTTATGTTGTCTAGTGTGTTCTTCTATCTTTCTACTTCTTTCTATGAGTGCATGTCAATACATTGTCTGTGACTGTGTTGATATTCAAATATTTTAAGTCCCTTGGTTTTTTTTTTTTTTTTTGAAACACAGTAGAGCGACTGACTACGTCATTACAATAATTGTCACTACGAGGATACAACAGTTCGAATTCTCAATAAGACTGAATTTTTTTTTTTTTTTATATGCCTGGAACCAAATAAACTTTCTAGCCTGCTAATTGTATGGTCGTTGAAGCAGTCATGCGGCGGCAAATCCTCAGGGTGGAGTTCCTCGTGGCCCTCACTGTCATATATAGTGGTGTCAAAGGCAGTAACGAGAGATTTTAGCTTTTCTTCCACCGAAAGTCATTAAGTAAAGGCAATTGTATCTAAGTCTGCAAGGAACAGTACGCAGAAGAAACAAAACATTCTGTCAGGACACAGAATGGCACATTTGAAATACTCAAAGTACCTGCCTTGACGATTTAATTGTGTCTTTATATTAGTGGCCATATAAATGGTATTTTTAGGAAAGTAAAAAAAAATGTTATCTGGTTATCGCATGCTAAAGCTGTTTGTATTTATTTTAAGAGACGGAAGTAAAGCTTACTACTGTACTTGTAAAAAACCAAGTAAGTCGTAAAAAATATAAGAATAGCGGAGGTAGCGTTAGTAAAAAAAAACGAATTAGGAAATGAAAGCTTTAAAATCACGTGTTAAGCTCTTTAAGTTAAAAATGTATTTCATCACGCACCCCCCCCCCCCTTCCTCCCCCATCCACGGACTATTGCTTTCTCCTTCTTCGAAGAATTTGAAAGGCATCAGCTGACGATATTTGTTGCAACTGACGTTGATATCCCTGTCCGTCCGGACTAAAATATGGAGCAGCAATTGTAATGAGTAGTAAATGCGGCTAATGTAATATTTACCACACTATCCTTCAAGTACCAGTACAACTACTACCACCACTGCCACCACAATAACTAAAATAATGTCACTGTTATCTCTTTTACCATCGGAGTAGACATGGAGTCGTGAGCCAGAGGATTTCCCGCCGCATGGCTAGTGCTGTCGCCACGGACTGATCAGGTTAGTATGTGTAATTTCGCCCCCCGACAGAAAAATGCCATCACCTTACCGGCGGTCTCCAGCATGACAGCACTACGGTAACCGCCTAACCACAACTACTACTACTACTGCTGTTACTTTGAGTGGGTAAGGCAGTTACTGTGACTTAAAGCTCTCTCAGTTTACAGTTTATGTTACCACCCTCCAGCCCCCCCCCCCCCCCTATTCATCGAGTACTCTTTCTATTATCGAAGTAGTTGGGAGAAAAAAGTGAAAAGCAACGAAAACAGGAAAAATACAGTATAATTACGAAATTAATGATATGGTAAACAACACAGACTAATTACAAAGCAATGTTAGACAAAATAATTAAACCAAAATGAAAATAAATAGAAATTTATAAAAATTTGGCAGTCATGAATAAAATGAATAATAATAGTAACAATAACAATCATAATACATGCTCGACGATAGGAGAAAGTCAACAGATAATGTGTAAACATTTATTATTGCGGGATTTAAGGAGTGGTTCACACATGTTGAAAGTTAATCCAAAAAAAAAAGGTACACACTGACTGATGTCACTGAAATAAATGGGCTCACCTTTTAAGAAATGTTTTGTATTGCTAGATTTTAACACAACTAAAAACCGCAGGCAATTGTTTTGTCATAGACAAATATCCCAGAAAGAACTTCAAGTATTAATAAAAGTACACATCAACGTATCTGGCTGGCGGATGTTGAAAATTGACGTCCTGACTACTGCGCCTGCACGTTGAAAGTCGTGTGTCCCGACTACTGCTCATGTGCATTTATGAACCTGGCTTTAATTTAATGTCACCAAAATAAACATATTTTCCTAACAAATGTCGCCACCTAATTCAAAGACAGAACAGGTAGAATCCCGGAATCAAAACAAACATATCCTAAAAATTTCAGCTAAATCGGTTTAGTATTTTCCGAGTCTACAGGTAATAAACAAACACACAAATATTGATTTTTATATACATAGATAAAGATCTGGGTCGAAACATTTAGATTTATTTGCGAGCGCTGCTGTTTCCTTTCTCCTTCGTTAAGCTTTTTAGTCATAGTTCATATTTTGTCGTCGGCACTGTTTCTTCGTAATGCCCGGATGCCGGGTTCGATCCCAGCTGCGAGCCATGCGCCTTGCGTTGATTTCAACAGTGGTATCAAGAAATCCGACCACCCAGGAAGCAATGGCAAACTACTGGACGTAAATTTGCCTAGAAAAAACCACACAAGGGGCTGTATCCTTAAAAGATACGCAACTCACCATATTTTGTCATTCATTTCGTAATAGGTTTTTCGTTCAGTAAAAGACACTGGGATACTGGCGCAAAGGGCACATGGTGCTAACCCCAAATGTTTATATAAAACTGGCACTCAGTGGGTGATATGATTAAGCTCAGGCCGGTGGTAACTACTTTCCATGATATTTCCTGTTACCCATCTAAGACTGGGTCGACCAGCCAAGTCTTGTCACGTAAAAGAATCAACCTCAAAGTGTACCGAACCAAGGACCTTTAGATTAACAAGCAAACATCTATCTAGTTACTGTACTAGTGTGCGTAGTGTCTAGGCGCCTACTGTTTAAAAACGGCAAAAACCCGTCATCTGCCTACCCATCGTTAATGCGTGTGTCACTTCCTGTAGTGTCTCTTCCTGCAATGACACTTGCGCTAGGAGTTTCAACTGTTAAAACGTGTTACGAATATTTTTGTGACAAAGCAGATAAGTGATTTTGTACATGTAAATCCACCGAACTGGACTACATGTTACTGCCTAAAATTTTGTTGTGCCCAAATATAACTCTGCTATACGGAAATACGGGTGAGCAGAGTTTCCAGGATTTGTGCCTTATCATTCAATCGTCTCCTTGTCGGATGCAATTTTATTTTATTTGAAGCCCCACCCTGGCTTTTGCCGTGGGCCCTGAATATAGCCCTCACATAAATTAGGTATGAGCCAAACAGCTCTCTGCCGGTGCCTTCGTGCTGAACAGACTCCAGAACATTTCCTGCAAGACTGTCCTCTCCTGGCTAAGCTGCGGAGCGACATATGGCAACACCCAGTAGAACTGACAACTAAGCTTTGGGGAAACCTAAGAGACCTTGAAAAGACATCCCAGTTTATGACCCACAGTGGATTATGCGCATGACCAGAGATCGCTGAAGAAGAAGAATATAGCCGGGCCGTTAATATGGTCTAACGGCTGAACGGGGTTTCTGGGACCTCACCATGGGTGATCCTTATCCGCATGGTGGCACTTTGTGTCACATAGGTGTTTATCGCTTGTGTGATATCTTGTTGGTTTACAACAAGAGAGAGAGAGAGAGAGAGAAAGAGAGAGAGAGAGAGAGAGAGAGAGAGAGAGAGAGAGAAGAGAGGAATTTGTGCCTGTTTGATTCTTAGCCTTGAGATAACAATCTCAACAGAAACCGAATCTGGACTGGACTGGTAGAACTTACTATGTCATTGTTCTTTTGTATCAGATACTCTTATTGGCTTTTCAGTGTCTTGTGATGTTGAAATGAAGAGAGGCAGTAAATCATATGTATCCAACTCGCGTACAACCGTCTACTTGTCCACAAACAAACAGTGAGATATAATCGGAGCAGTTTGTTTTACATAAACTTTTCATTTCACAATTCTTTTCGTTCTGCTTTACTAACTATATAAGGTTTGATACTAATGGTTTCCGAAATAAGAAGGATCCTCAGTGACCTAAAGAAGAATTGCCCACCGTTGAAGTGAGAAATGCTACAAATTTGCGTAATTTACTGTTTAAAAAAAAAACAGAAACTCAGTTTTCCGGTGGCGCTTTTTTATTAGTTTGTAAATAAAATACCGCACTAACGTATGTGAAAAGCAGACTCAAATGTTGTTTACGGTGTCCAGTGGATATGTGGGCGTGAATTGCGTGGGTTTTTGTAATCCTTACAAAGCAGTGGTCAATTGTGTCCAAGACCATATTTGTGAGCATAGCTCACGATGCGTGCACCAAAGAGCAACACAATTTGCGGTGAACACTGTTAAATGCCTATTTAAACCCTATAAAAGGATAACGCTACACCAAAACAATCACTTCATTGTCAAGAGGTCATGAATGGCGCCTCCATCTATAAATTAAAGCAATATTGCTATTGGCTTTTTGCAGGCAGAAGAAAGTCAAAGTCAAGTTACCAGGCATTTAAACGTGCATCAGATTACCATCAGTCGACTTTGGCACCTGTTCCAAGCCACAGGTTTAGTTGAAGACCGACATCGCAGTGGACGACCCAGAGAGACAACAGCAGCGTAAAATCACTTTATTCGGCTTCGTCACCTCAGGGACAGGTTTACAACAGCTTCATCAACTGCACAGGCATTGCCTCCAGGACGTCATGTGTCTGATCAGAACAGACTGCATGATGTTGGACTTTGGGCTTGACGATCACACAGAGGACCTGTCCTTACGCGTCGCCACCTCCAAAATCGACTTCTTTGGGCCAACCAACATCGTCCCTGGGCAAATGACAATCAGTGTAGACGTGTCTGGTTTAGTGGCGAATCTTTCTTTTTGTTGCAGCGTCATTATAGAAGGCGTAGTGTCTACCATAAACGAAATGAAGATTTAGCCCACAATTGTGTTGATGAAGCTCTGCTGCACGGTGGTGGAGGTAGTCTGGTCTGGTAGTCTTAGTTTCAGCTTCATAGCAACGGGTCGCCCCATCTTTGCTCCGCTCCTGTGCCAACGAAAAACACCCGCAATGTTTATCACAGTCCCTTGTGGAAAGATTGACAGACTGCTGTCTCAGCATATCTAGCATACACTCGCATTAAAGCATACGGTAGCCATCCGAAGTGCTAACATAAACAGTCCAACATTAGAAATGCAGTTCATCATTGATGATAGCAGAACGTGTCGCCAACATTTCAGCAGTTGTCCACGCGATCAATTTTAACCAGATACGGGCACCGCCAACATTGCACGACAGGCACCACGCCATTTTCTGAATCTACAAATAACAATTCACACCACCACGTTGGTCACAGTCGAAAAAACATTCCAAATGCAATCCGCAGCTCACAGGGTCACGCCATGCATTCAACTCAGAAGCTGGTCGACGAAACTATATCCAGTCTATAAATGGAGCAAAAATACTTCGGCCACCGTCCGGCAGAAGCAAAATATTTGCCTCTGCTTCGAACAGCGCCGCTGTCTAGCGTCCATTTGAACCGGAATTCTTTGGAGATGTCTGGTGGAGGATGTATAATGGTATGGGGAATGATCAGTTTCAACAGAAGGAGTCAATAGGTACACATTGAAGGAAGCTTGAATGCGTAACAATACGTCCATGAAATTCTTCAACCACATGCCCTTCTATTTTAGGATGCCAACAGATATCTTTTTCAACAGGACAACGCCAGACCCCATTCTGCACAGCTGACCATGCAGTTCCTGGGTGCCAATAACATTCAAACGCTTCCCTGGCGATCCCTGACTGCAAACATGAGTCCGATTGAGGATCTGTGGGATGAGCTGCAAAGACGTGTTTGTCACCGAAACGTTGTTCCAGTCAATGGTCGTGATCTGTTCCAGGCACTCCAGGAAGAGTGAGCACCCATCCCACAGGCCCACATCAGACATCTGTTCGCATCCATGCCCAGGAGATGTCAGTCACTGATCCACACGGAGAAGGCAACGCACCAAACTAACGGGAAAGGCCTATGCTTAAAAACTATCGTGACCCAGATGCCAAAAAAGGTGTCAATTGATTGGAGGAACCCTAGGGTATTCTTGTGTAAAATTTGAATAATTTCACTTACTGCATTACAAAGATGCAGAATCTCAAAATTGTGAGTATGTTTGTTCCTTTCAGTAGCTATGCGTGTATGTTTTTTTTTTTTTTCAACAGTATATAACAAGACAGCAGATGCTGTTAAAAGCAGAAGGCATAACTCCGTCACTGACAGCCAATGATCATCAAAAATGAATGATACAATGTGACGACTGCCAATGATAATCAAAACAGAACCATACAATGTGACGACAGTCAATACTGATACGAACAGAAACAAACTTTCAGTAGTAAAAAATGTTTTCAACGGAAAGACATTATAAAATGATTTTTTAAAGAAAGAAAGTAAAAAAAGAAATACAGAAAAAAAAGCAGGAAAGAAAGAAAAAAAGAAAGAAAGAAAGAAAGAAAGAAAGAAAGAAAGAAAGAAAGAAAGAAATAAAGAAAGAAAGAAAGAAAGAAAGAAAGAAAGAAAGAAAGAAAGAAAGAAAGAAAGAAAGAAAGAAAGAAAGAAAGAAAGAAAGAAAGAAAGAAAGAAAGAAAGAAAGAAGGAAAGAAAGAAAGAAAGAATGATAGAAAGAAAGAAGAAAAAAAAAAGATATAACGAAACAGCAATGAATATTACTACCTGAATTTTAAATATTGCATCATTACAACACTCGGCACATTCCCATACGGGGATCCCATACGACCCCATTTTTCAGCAGCACTCGCAGAGTTCTAACTCCCGTGGTACCAGTAACACTCTGGCTCTTTATCCGTCTCGCCCTTCACCCTGAGTGTTAAGGGTTGGCCAGATCCCCTGGTCACAAGTTGCAGCACCATTCTGCTAAGACCTTTATGATCTGTTTGTGCCTCTGCACTGTTCACTCGCTCCCGACAGACCATTACAGAACATGGCTTGCTATGAATCAAAATACCACCAATCTATCTGCCTCTTCATTTCCCAACACACCGCCATTACCTGAGAAAATATCCAAAGGACGCTGACTACCCGAGACTTGTAAAGCGATATTTGTCCTTTTGCATGAAAACATACATGTCTCCACCTTTCTCAACATGCTCTGCGAGTCGGTTACAACTAAACTAAACTGAAAGATGTAATAATGGTAAAGGTAATCAGAAAATGCAACAACATTTTTTTATCACTGACCAAAACAGTTTATTGTCGTTTGAAATATTGTATCCCTCATTTTATGTATATATATCATACAGTTAAACAGTTTAATGGAATATTGACAAAGTTACTGATGTTCTAGTCTTTTGAGATAGTTACTGATATTTTTGTCAGCTAAAATAGTGAGTGATGTTTCACTTCGATGAAACAAATACTGCTATTTTTGTCTACTGAAATATTTACTGGTGTTCGTTTCTACTGAAAAAGTTTCTGATAATGGAGTCAGTGAAGCTGTATTAAATGAAATAAATTATAACCCGATGCCCGCTTTAAATATATGAATGTTCTTCTGCAATCATAATTCTTTTCTGTAAAATAAATCAAAACAATTGTAGGCTTAACCTATAGAATATTTGCCAAATTTTAATGTTTTATCCCTTTTTAAGACTTGGTAAAAGTTTCAATAAATGCTTCGGTTTTTCAGTTTGTTTGTGTTTTCGGAAACTGAAACTAATCATGTCTGTTTAAGGTTAGCCCATGGAACATAATTCCTAGTTAATGGATCATGGATTTTTTTTTCCTCATTTAAAAATTCAGTAAGTATTTTGGTTCTTTCGTTAGTTTGTCGCTTTTTAAAAAAAAAATTTGAAATTGTTTTTTTTTTTCCTTTTGAATTAGCTAATTAATTGCCAAGTGATAATAGATTAAAATAGTTTCAATCTAGTCAAAAATTTATTGAATGCTTTGGCTCTAATGTCTGTGTGTTTTAGGAAACTGTAAGACATGCTCCTTCATGGACTACAGTGGCATTGGTGCCACACGTCTTAGTATTAAAGAGGCACTTGTTGGGGTAGGTCTGTCCATCGCTGCCACAAACAGGTTGGTCAATGAATGTACATCTAAGAGCATCACAGGGCCTTGGGGTGTCGCATGCTCCTTCATGGACTACAGTGGCATTGGTGCCACATGTCTGGGTATTAAAGCTGCATGCGTTGGGATAAGTAACCCCGTCGCTACCACACACTGGTTGGTAATCAAAGGTGCAAAACGTGTCTGTGTCGCAGGGTCTTTGCGTGTTGCATTCTCCCTCGTGCTCTAGGGTAACTCCCTGCCCACATGTTTCTGTTTCAAAGATGCATGGGTTGGAATAGGTAACTCCGTCGCTGCCACACACTGGC
>CAJHNH020003495.1:49271-67499 GCA_905116865.2 Candidula unifasciata | reverse complement strand
CAAAACAGCAGCGGTTCCAGATAAATTTGTAATAAAACAAAATGACAGCGGTAATGCAAAAGTTGAGACAAGAAACACACACCGCATAATATAGAAAAAGAAAGTGTGGCCGATCATCAGCCAACTGGAAATACCGCCACGCGCAGAAAATCAAATGGCGTAAAGAAAACTTGTAAGCGGATACATCTTCTAAGATACAAAACTTGCAAGATGTTTTACTGGTTGTGGTTTCCCTTTGAAACTCTTCTTGTGATCAAGCTAGAAACGGGTTTACGGACGAGCCTCATTTATGCATATTTACTCCGAAAACATGACTTTGTTTGTTTTAATGTCATATGCTCGTTTGGCTGTAGATGGTCTATGTGAGGGATGTTGCTGAAAATTAAAGTTAGTCTGCAAACTTAGTCAGAAACAGATAAACTGAGAAATACGCGTTTGTTCTCAGTAAAGCAGGGCTTTTCAACTGAGTGTACTCAGTACCAATGTTGTGAAAAATGCGGACCGTGACTAGCCAGAGGCTTAAAAAAGCGCCCTAGCACAGGAAGATCCCTAATAGACTAGTTCTACTATAATCCCCACAGAAACCGCCCATATACACACTAGCTCACTTCTAATTAGTAGACTTTGAGTCACCTGACCTTCACACACTGCTACGCGGGTGTTAAGCAATGTCATTGATAACGCGTGTTGCATATTTAAACACGCCAGCGCTTTTAACACTAATAAAACATTTAGAAACTGGGTCTAACATACAATCCAACCAGAGAGTGCTGTAACCAATGTTACAGGCATTCTCTTTCTTGGAAGAAAATCGTAAATGCAAAACAAGGCAGAAATCAAACAACCTAACGGCCAACCCGTAACCCCCCGGACAGCAGACCAATCCAAAAGAGGTATCAATGGAACGTGACCTAGTTTCTCTGGGGGGATTATCGTGGAACTAGATCCCAATACAGTACAATGGCAGTGATCCGCTAGCTACTTGCTCAGCTTCTGCCGGTCACTTGCTAGGTCTTCGCAAACGAGATTTTGGTTTAACATTGAAAGATTATTACGTTGGATATCACAAATAAACTGCTATCTGCATTTGTTCTTGTTTCCGTTTGTGGTCAACCGTCTGGCGGACCGCCAAACCATTTCTCCTGTTTTGCTGGTCCCAGGATGCAAAAATGGTTGAAGAACTCAGCTCTAGAGCCTTACATGTGAAGCAGATTGGAGTTTCCTTCCTGGCTGCATTTGTGCCGTTCCGTTAAACAGTTCCTATGATATTTTGAAAATAATGTAGTAACCATCTTACGAGACTATGTCAGTGTCAGAATTCTACTGGTCGGAAAAAAAATTATGTCACTCCTTGGGATTAAACCCTGACAATTGTCTTGATAGGCAAATACACTAAACTTATTGCTATCGCGAAAGTTGAAGTTGAATGTTGAATGAGTAATCGACATCAGAGCACTCGGGACACCCCCATAAATGCTCTGTCCCATCTTCAGCAACAAGCGAATAGCTCCTATTCTAATGGCACCAGTAACCGTCTGATTGTATTTCTGTCTCGTCCTTCTCCTGAGTGTTGAGCATCAGCCAGGTCCCTTAGTAAAAAAAAATGGACGTTAGGCAGCGGCACTGTTCGAAACAGAGGCAAATTTTTTGCTTCTGCCGGATGGTGGCCGATGCATTTTTGCTCCATTTAAAGACTGGATATAGTTTCGTCGCCCAGCTTCTGAGTTGAATGCATGGCGTGACCCTGTGAGCTGCGGATTGCATTTTGAATGTTTTTTTCAACTGTGTTGGTGTGAATTGTAGATTCAGAAAATGGCGCGATGTCTGTCGTGCAGTGTTGTGGTGCCCGTATGTTTTTAAAAATTGATCGCGTGGGCAACTGCTGATCTGTTGGCGACTTCTGCTACCATCAATGATTAACTGCAATTCTAATACTGTGATAAACATTCTGTGTATTTTTCGTTGGCACAGGAGCGGAGCACAGATGGGGCGACCCGTTTGCTATGAAGCTGAAACTAAGACTACCAGACTACCAGACCTTAGTAACTCCTTGCAGCGCTATTCTCCTTAGACCGTAAAGATCGATCTGTGCCTCCGCATTGTTCACTCGTTCCCAAAGGGTCCTCACAATATCTAGGTTGTCATGCCTCAGTTCACCACGAGGTGGTGCAGAGCCGTCAAGTCTATCTACATGCTCATTTTCCAACACACCGTCAAAACCGTTAGAAAATATCCAAAGGAAGCTAACTACCCGAGACCTCTGAAGTTGAAGTGCAATTTGAAGTTTAAAGTTGAAGTGCAAATGTGTTAGTACAGTGGGCACAAAAGTATTTCAAGGGTTCTGCATCTGTTTGTCGGTATCTGTGGCTTAGGCATTGCGAACGCTCCTCGTAATTGCCGAGGTGCCAGGTTCGATCCTAGATGCAGACGATTTGGCAGCAAACCGTCAATCGTTGATTTCGACAGTGGTTCATTACAGAAAACAATGGCAAACTACTGAAAGTAAATTTGCCTAGAAAACTCACAATATCCAGAAAATGCTGGAGTTCTTTCTGCATTTCATATCAAACCAGAAATAGTATCATAATTATTTTCTATTCAGCGCATTATTATTATTATTATTATTATTATTATTATTATTATTATTATTATTATTATTATTATTATTATTATTTCTTATTAAGCAATGACAAAGGTGCAATGCAGGGGAGGTAGATTCATTTTTTTAGATCAGTGGCCTAATAAATGTACAGGTTTTTGCTTTGGGAGTAAAAACAAAATAAGTGAGAATTTAGTTCCCTTTACCTACAAATGTCGGTGTCGGCTCCGAGAACGCATTTCGTATTGATAGGGTGCGGGGTTTGATATCAGTTGCAGGCAATTTGGCAGCAGATCGTCTTGCGTTGGTTTCGACAGTGGTATCGAAAGTCGACTGTCCAGAAAGCAATGGCAAACTGCTGGACGTACATGTGCCTGGAAAAACCAAAACTGCCAAAACAACAACAACAACAACAATAAACATGCTGCGGTTGGTTCTACAGCGTCCTGTAAAGGGTACGCAACTAACTTACCTTCAAATGACGAGGGGGGGGGGGGGAAGTGTAATAATCATACGCCGTCCCCCGGTTGGATGCAGTTTTTTGTTGTTTTGAATACCCACACTGGCTTTTGCCTGGAATCCTAAATTTAGCCAGGATATAAGTATGGCCTAACGGATGAACGGGGTTTGCAGGACCTCTCCACGAGTGATCCTTATCCTCAGGGTGGCACTTTGTGTCACCGGGGGTTTATAGCTTGTGAGATGTCCTGGTGGGGTACAACAAGAGAGAGAGAGAGAGAGAGAGAGAGAGAGAGAGAGAGAGAGAGAGAGAGAGAGAGAGAGAGAAGAGTGACTAGCATAAACAGTTGATTACAAATGAGGAAAAGGGGTGGGGGAGGGGGGGGGAAGGGGAAATGACTTGGTGGATAAACAAATAATTATTAATTGCTTTCAAGTTAAGAAGCGCAGCCCAGCAGTGAATTAGCTCATCAAAAGACACAAGTGAGATTTGACTCTTCAAAGCGCAGAGATAAAATGTGTGCACCCATCTGCGCCGTTAGCTTTAGGATACGCAGATCCGAGCAACGAAACAAAAGATCAGATATACTCTACATCAATAGCTCTGAATATTAATCTTTATCCAAACTCAAACTCTCATCGCTAGACTATATTTTCTGTCTACCAGGCTAATAGAGACTTGATTTATTACTGTGGAACAGATCAGCTTAAGCCACGTGTTGTCTATCTTTGCATCGTTTTCCACTTTATTACTGAATATATTTTGGAATAGTTTGTTTCTAGTTGTCACTTCCCAAGCTGGTACAATGAAACTCAAATCGTTTCTGATTTATGAACATTTTATTCCTGTATTGTCATTGACTGGTCTCTTTACTCTGTTTTAGAAATGAGTTGCGTATGAAGGGACAAAAAGCGAGATAGAGAGAGAACGCAGCTGTTTACATGGCCTTTTATTTTTTTCAACAGTAACATTATTTACCTCGCATATTATAAAATACGCGGGCGGGTTTTAGACGCTGCGCAAACACAACGTAAAACGCACATTTTTACGAAAAGTAATAAATTTACTGAGGTGTCATTTCAATTACCCGATGTGATAGCTTTATGACGCCAGCTCTGGCAACAGTTCACCAGTTTGTCACCTCCTACAATACTTTATATTATCAAATAAATCTAATCTTGTTTGTAGAATTCAGCGGATTTATTTTGTGCACAACGCCGAAGATCCATAAATATTCGATCACTTCAACAAGTTTACGCCCCCACCCGACACAATAATGGTGCGTGTGTCCAAAGGTCTTGTCAGATATAGATATAATTCTATTATAACCGAAAAGTCACTCTATGTTCACGGGAACAGATGCGTTAAGCTGTCAAATAAATCTATGGAAAGCCGCAATTGTTCATACTTCAGCTTAACTTTGTTCTACAAAGGAAGATCGGGAGAGACTCGTGTTTGCAGATATAGTTCACTTAACAAAATGTATTTATTGGAAGTGAGCGTTTGTGTAGAAAGGGCGACGGATGTTGCCAGCTCATCCCAGTGTTATCGTGTATTCTTTGGTTGGTTGATTATTTATGTTTATCTGATCATCCTCTGTCTTCTTTACATTCCTTTTATCTTCTTCTTCTTCTTCTTCTTCTTCTTCTTCTTCTTCTTCTTCTTCTTCTTCTTCTTCTTCTTCTTCTTCTTCTTCTTCTTCTTCTTCTTCTTCTTCTTCTTCTTCTTCTCTTCTTCTTCTTCTTCTTCTTCTTCTTCTTCTTCTTCTTCTTCTTCTCTCTTCTTCTTCTTCTTCTTCTTCTTCTTCTTCTTCTTCTTCTTCTTCTTCTTCTTCTTCTTCTTCTTCTTCTTCTTCTTCTTCTTCTTCTTCTTCTTCTTCTTCTTCTTCTTCTTCTTCTTCTTCTTCTTCTTCTTCTTCTTCTTCTTCTTCTTCTTCTTCTTTCTTCTTCTTCTTCTCTTCTTCTTCTTCTTCTTCTTCTTCTTCTTCTTCTTCTTCTTCTTCTTTCTTCTTCTTCTTCTTCTTCTTCTTTCTTCTTCTTCTTCTTCTTCTTCTTCTTCTTCTTCTTCTTCTTCTTCTTCTTCTTCTTCTTCTTCTTCTTCTTCTTCTTCTTCTTCTTCTTCTTCTTCTTCTTCTCTTCTTCTTCTTCTTCTTCTTCTTCTTCTTCTTCTTCTTCTTCTTCTTCTTCTTCTTCTTCTTCTTCTTCTTCTTCTTCTTCTTTCTTCTTCTTCTTTCTTCTTCTTCTTCTTCTTCTTCTTTTCTTCTTCTTCTTCTTCTTCTTCTTCTTCTTCTTCTTCTTCTTCTTCTTCTTCTTCTTCTTCTTCTTCTTCTTCTTCTTCTTCTTCTTCTTCTTCTTCTTCTTCTCTTCTTCTTCTTCTTCTTCTTTCTTCTTCTTCTTCTTCTTCTTCTTCTTCTTCTTCTTCTTCTTCTTCTTCTTCTTCTTCTTCTTCTTCTTCTTCTTCTTCTTCTTCTTCTTCTTCTTCTTCTTCTTCTTCTTCTTTCTTCTTCTTCTTCTTCTTCTTCTTCTTCTTCTTCTTCTTCTTCTTCTTCTTCTTCTTCTTCTTCTTCTTCTTCTTCTTCTTCTTCTTCTTCTTCTTCTTCTTCTTCTTCTTTCTTCTTCTTCTTCTTCTTCTTCTTCTTCTTCTTCTTCTTTCTTCTTCTTCTTCTTCTTCTTCTTCTTCTTCTTCTTCTTCTTCTTCTTCTTCTTCTTCTTCTTCTTCTTCTTCTTCTTCTTCTTTCTTCTTCTTCTTCTTCTTCTTCTTCTTCTTCTTCTTCTTCTTCTTCTTCTTCTTCTTCTTCTTCTTCTTCTTCTTCTTCTTCTCTTCTTCTTCTTCTTCTTCTTCTTCTTCTTCTTCTTCTTCTTCTTCTTCTTCTTCTTCTTCTTCTTCTTCTTCTTCTTCTTCTTCTTCTTCTTCTTCTTCTTCTTCTCTTCTTCTTCTTCTTCTTCTTCTTCTTCTTCTTCTTTCTTCTTCTTCTTCTTCTTCTTCTTCTTCTTCTTCTTCTTCTTCTTCTCTTCTTCTTCTTCTTCTTCTTCTTCTCTTCTTCTTCTTCTTCTTCTTCTTCTTCTTCTTCTTCTTCTTCTTCTTCTTCTTCTTCTTCTTCTTCTTCTTCTTCTTCTTCTTCTTCTTCTTCTTCTTCTTCTTCTTCTTCTTCTTCTTCTTCTTCTTCTTCTTCTTCTTCTTCTTCTTCTTCTTCTTCTTCTTCTTCTTCTTCTTTCTTCTTCTTCTTCTTCTTCTTCTTCTTCTTCTTCTTCTTCTTCTTCTTCTTCTTCTTCTTCTTCTTCTTCTTCTTCTTCTTCTTCTTCTTCTTCTTCTTCTTCTTCTTCTTCTTCTTCTTCTTCTTCTTCTTCTTCTTCTTCTTCTTCTTCTTCTTCTTCTTCTTCTTCTTCTTCTTCTTCTTCTTCTTCTTCTTCTTCTTCTTCTTCTTCTTTCTTCTTCTTCTTCTTCTTCTTCTTTTCTTCTTCTTCTTCTTCTTCTTCTTCTTCTTCTTCTTCTTCTTCTTCTTCTTCTTCTTCTTCTTCTTCTTCTTCTTCTTCTTCTTCTTCTTCTTCTTCTTCTTCTTCGTCTTCTTCTTCTTCTTCTTCTTCGCGTTCACCAGCTGTGCACTCTGGTGGAAAGTTTTGGTTGTTCGTCCACTACTGAACTGCAGTCCTGCTCCAGAACCTGAGTGTCACGTGTGCATCAGTTTTACAGATCTGATTCGCTTAAATGCAGACTGTTGGTTCCTTGCCTCTCAGGCAGATGCACTCCGACTTCAAAGGAAGCTCCCTCATTAGTCGACTCTTACGACATGCTTTTTGGTAGGCAGAGGGCCTATTCTTGTTTTCCCCACGATGGAGCCTCGGAACCCACACGGGGAATTCCTTTTATCGTTACCCTTCTTTGAAAAAAAAAAAAAAAGACTTGTTTTCTTTCTTATGTTATTATTTTATGCGTCTCTCACACCCCCCTCCCGCCCCCTTCCACCCCACCGGTCCTTTCCCCCCCCCCCCTCCTTTTGGATCTTATATAATATTAAACTCTGTCTTTACAGCCTGTATAACTTCGTTTTAGAACGGCGTAGGCCTGGGGTGGGGTGGGTGGGGGGGGGGGGGTGTTTGATTTGATGATTAAGGGCTTCATGACTGTTGCAGTCGCTACAGACTGTTCAGATTAGAATTTTACTTTTGCCCACGACAACATTTTTTAATTAAAAAAAATTATCGCATTATCTAGGATTTGATAATGAGAGCCCAGCTGTAGCTCAGATTATAGTCGTATTTCCCTAATTCAGTTCATTTTCCGTTGCATACTGTCGGATTTCGCGTCTCTAGCGAGTACTATATGCATTTACTGCGTGCGCATATATCTAGATTGTTCCGGAACCTTACTCGCATAATTTATCCTTACGTCCTTTTGAGGATGAAATTTTTTATTATTTGAAGCCCCACCATAACTTTTGCCATGGGGCCGCAAAATAGGCAGGCCATAAATATGCATATAGCCATTGTCTGAACGCGGTTTCTGGGACCTCTCCACGGCGATCCTCATTCACATGGTGGCACACTGTGTCATCGGATGTTTATCGCTTCTGTGATGTCCTAGTGGGGTAGAAAGTCAGTCAGTCACCTTACTCGCATAGGACTGCAGGTTACAGCTGGCTTGTCTAGCTGTGACGGGTGCTTTAATTATAACTTGTTTGGATGCTGAAGGGGGTAACTGTGCTCTGCTTTGTTTGTCTACCGTCATTTAGAATTTTTATTTAATAATCTCAGGATGGTATAGCATACCTTTAGGTAGCAGACGGGAGGGGACAAATTGATTTATCAATCAATATACATTTTACTGCCTCAAAATACAGCGTGCCCGGAAGCCAGAGAAAATGGCGGCTTAGGTACACTGAGCTGTCTTAGAAAACATGTGGAGGGGGCAAATCATGAAGAAGTGACAGCAGAAATGTTGAGAGTTGAGCGCCTGAGGACAAAAAAACACACACACACAAAGGATCTCAATAACGGCCATAAAATCCCCTGCTATAACCGTGAAAGATTTTTCTGAATGCGGGTGGGGCTTGCTAGACACACTCACCATCGCCATGCGTTGTGAGTGACATGGCGCCTTATAGTACAAGGTGACACTGTCGTATGAAAAGACTGAAAAGTGGCAACAGCAGCAACAACACCGGCCACCATCACCATATACAGAAGTTCTCTCTGACCTTGTCCATAAGCTCTCTCGTTCTTCATAAGTAAAGTACAAAGTAAAGGCAACTTTTCCGCGCTTTCATGCGTATTGGGCATATAGGGCTAGACCTGTATTCTATAGACCAACCCGCACTCGGTGGGTGATGTGGTTAATATCACGCCAGCCACCCTTTACTTCCCATTGTCGTGGAATGATAAGCCATTACACATCAGTCCGTAAGGCTGGTAACTTGATTTACCTGTAATCGGCAAAAATTCAAACTTGGACTCGCCCGGAAAGATATAGTCCCTTAAATCTATATATATAGGCCTTTATTGGACAACATTATTATGTCTACATTTTCTGGTTGCTTTAACTAAACTCCACTTCTAAATGTATATATCTTCGATATATATTAAAGGAGTTATTTGAGGTTTAATAGAAACCGATGCACTCCTTGCCCATGTATACTAGGGACTTCTTTTTTTACCAACGCCTGAAGGCGTAAGTGAAGCCATTCTTTCTTGCCGGTTCCAAGCGTCCAGACGTGTAATCTATGCCTGTATAATTTCAATTTCACAAGGCGATCTGGAATGTCTCAGTTTTTGCATATGCTTGGGTAAGCTAATTATAGTTTACGAGTACCTAAAATGATGTCTGTAAAGTAGTCACTGCTGTAGAGAGATCAGTATCGGCTGTGGGATCACACATAGTTCGACCGTTCTTCATCGCTAGAGAAGCGGATTCGAACGTAGACCTTCCCCTGTACAGACTAAATAGCCTATGCCCTCAATAACCCACCCATACTGGTAAACCTAAATAATCTTACAAGTGTGTACTATTTAAACTAACTATAGAAGTTTGTGCATACAAAATGGGGACAGAATTAGGTCAGGACTTTGTCGGCCAGTGTGTGGAGTGTGTTTGACCAAGATCAATGAATGATAAGACGGGCTTTGGGAGGCTGAGGAATAAATGTACTGACAGTAAATATTGGTGTCTGTGCAGAGGGGAGGGGAGAGAGAGAGTGATATATGTGTTAGAACACTCTATCTATCTCCACTGTATATCTGACTTGCCTTCTCTTGCACTAAACAGACAGATGAATATAGGAGACTTGGGTCTCCTGGTCTGGAGAGGCATTCTGAGGAATGAAACAGGAGAGCAGGGTGGAATAAGCAGATGGGGGTTGATGACTGATGCTTGTTCTGTCTTTCCTGTCAAGATGTTACCCTCTTGGTGATGACTAATCCTGAGTTATTTTTTTGACAGGATAAATCCTTTGTGAGGAGCTGGCAGAAGTTTCACAGTCCAACCAACACCCACCAACCATGAATAAACCATAAACTAATCACAAACCAACCACCCACCAGCTGACACCTGTGAAGGTTCCTGACATCATCAAAATGGTGGGAGCTTATAACTCAAACAGTCTACCAGTGCTAGAGCTTAGTGTGGCTCAAAGACATTGTGTGTCCTAACTGGTGATAGAGACTTGCTAAGTACCAGAACAGTGCTGTGTCCTCTATGGTGAGGTACTCTCTTACTACTTGATCCAGTGGAGCAGAATTCCCAAAGACAGTCGAATCATCCGGAGCTGAGAGAGGCATCATAGACAGAAAGAAGATAAGCTAAGTTTGATGCCTGATTTGCTTTGTGCCTCACAGCTCCTATGTTTCCCAATGATGACAAGATGTCATCTCCAGGACCTGCGTCTGTGTAGTATCTTTGGTATCTAGACATTATTTTCTGAGATTCTTCCACTGATAGCTGGAATTTGTTTCACCATTATATATCCATTTTATATTGATTACATGCATTCATTTTCATGGCTGACTTAGGTGTCTCTATTTCACCTTTTTAAGTGTTTAGCAGTTGTGTGTGTATGTACTTCATTATATGTGTTAACATGGTTATGATAATGAACTAGCATAACCTGGGGGCGTTCTTTAGTAAGTAGTGGGGGTGTCCAGCCAAGTGTGCCTAGAAATACTGTATTCACATACTGACATATTTTGTAGTGCCAATACTTGAGTTGCCCTACTCCAGAGATAAGTTGAGCGTATATTGGCCACGGGGAATCCCTTAGACCAATACGAGCCAAACGACTCAACATAATTATCTCTGAGTGCTGTTGGTTCTGAAGGAGAAATCCTTACATTAGGCACGCGACAGGAGTGATATGTGACACCCATGACTTTACCTGGTACCAATTAAAGCTGGGTAGACTTGCAATCAAGATCATCTTTACAACATGTCCAGCTCCGCCAGGACCTGAACGCACGACTTTCGTATCCGCATGCGAGCGACTGGCCGCTACGCCACAGCGGCTCCGTATCTTTGATCATATCATACATTATAAAGATGTACCATTTTCCCGTTGTCAGCTCCATGGCTAAGTCGATGCGAACGCTTCGTAATGCCGGGGTGCCGGGTTCGATCCCAGCTGCGGGCCATGCGCCTTGTGTTGGTTTCGACAGTGGTATCAAGAAGCCGACCGTCCAATATTCAATGACAAACTACTGGACGAACGTTTGCCTAGAGAAACCACACAACAGCCAGGGGCTGCTGGGGTTTGTTCTGCAACGTCCTGTAAAGGATACGCAACTACCTACCATTTTCCGTATGGGTTCCTTGACCTCATGATGGGAGGAAATGGACAAGACCAAACTGCTCGCTAACAGGTATGTTGTAAGGGGCGACTAAATCAAATGGTTTATGTGGACAGGCGCAAATATTGCAGCCCTAAACATACAGTGTCTGCTGCCCTTTTAAGAGCCAAGACATAAGGAGAAGACGAGTTTGCCAAAAGCCATGTTATTATTAGTATTATTGTGCGCTTAAACCAAGCTGTCTTCTTTGGGGACACACTAACATAACACACAGAATGCACACACAGAGTAAAACATAAACACGAACGCAGCGCACACACAAACAATAAATCATACACACCAAGAAATATAAGGTCCCATTAGGTACCCTGGTACACACATCAAAAGGCAATAATTTACACACTAACCCACTTCAACAAACACCAACAAGAGCTCACCCCCACCCCCTCCACACACATAACAAACACCCACTAAAACACACATACACTCACCCCTATACCCCCCCCCCCCCACGTATAAACACACACTTCTAAACACCTTCGCAAACGATATCCATTGTTCAATATTGCTGCTTCTTCTTTCGTTGAGTGTTCACATCAAACTTCACAACAGCAAGTGCAATGAGCACATAAAAAAAAAACACACACGCATATCTGGGTTACAGAAAGCATTTCATTAATCGATTTGTGTTAAATATGATTAATATTTATGCAGAGTCGCAACGTCGAATTCTCCTTTCCCCAGACCTTCAGCCCCCCCCCCCTCCCCCACCCCCACCCCGGCCAACCGATGTCGCTCCGTTTCAAATATGACCTTGCTGTTATTTTGCAATTCCACCCCCCCCCCCACCCTCTTTATTTTATTATTTGCCAAATTTTTTTCCCCTTAAAGTTTTGGCAATCAAGTGCTGGTTTTTATTTCTCTACGCTTATCATGCTTCCAGTTGCCTGTTTGTGCTTGATCGATTTATGCCTGTCAAATAATGTAACATGTTTCAACATTTGATTTTACATACATTGATTAGTGGTTCCTGGCCAAAGCCTAGTTTCGGCACCCCTTCCCAGCCCGCACAATTCAAGTTTTAAATTTCCGGATTTTCGTTGCCTAGCCGAGTTTTTTAACAACAAATGAAACTGAAAACATAAGGCCTTGTTGTACATGACAATTTATTAATCAAACTGTACCTGGGTGGTGAGACTACGTAGTGATTTGTTTAGACGTGCTGAGTGGCATGCGATCGCTTTAGAAGTCCAGGGATCTTAGCATCCTTTGGATATTTTCTTCTCGGTATACAGGCATGTCAGGAAATTAACAGGCGGACAGACTTGCTGGCTCTGCGCCACTTGACGGCAAATTTGTACATCAAGATGATTCCAAGGCTGTTTGTGAGGAAGTGAACTGTTCGGAGGTGCACTTAGAAAATCATGATCTGAAAAGAATGGTGCAAATGGGAGTGGCTAAGGGGAACTGGTCGACACTTTAGATTAAGAGGACAGGCAAGGCGCATATACAATCGGACTGTTTTTTTTTTTTTTTTGGGTACCATTTGAGCTGGAACACTTCGCTGGCTGCTAAAGAGAGGACGGAGCGCTAATGGGAATGTGCTGTGATGTCGGTTCTTAAAACTCAACAGTAAAAGTTGCGATAAGAAGGATACAAAGGAAACTATACAATATATCATTGTCGACTGAGGTGTCGGACAGTGTTTTTCTATAGTTCCAATGGTGGCGTAGGGAAATGAATCACGAAAAGTCGGTAGATTAGGGGAAAGTATGTAAGATATTGCAGGATGCAGATTTCTGAAACAATAACGAGAATAATTTAAATACTTAATGTAAATATTTTGAGTTTAAGTCGAAATGGTCGACTTCATTGCACCGGGTTTTATCCCACATTGCTCGGTCTCTCTAACCGGAACAGCTAGCCGCCTGCTGACGTCACACACATCAGGAAGTCCGTAGCTCCGGTGACGATCTCAAATGATCCCAGTAAAAAACAGCATTTGTGAACCGAATGAGGCAAGTAGTCTGTTACTTAACTATTACATATGCAGATGAAATCACTGAAATGTAGACTTGAGCTGGCTCCATATGCTAACAATATATAATGTATTCAATAGAGGTTGTCATGTGTGAGTGAATAAAGGGAAAACACGTCGAGAATGCAACAGCTGTGTCGTGAAAGTGTTCATGAAGCTTTTACGGGAAAGAAGAACACAATGCAACTAGCGGGGAACTCAAAAGTGTTGAAGAAACTAGCTACCTCGATTTGCAGTCATTTTTGTCAGTAAAATGCGACAACACAGGAACAACTCTACAACTACATTGGATGAGTTCATTGATAGTGAGTGGCAAGCATAGCTTCAGAGCTCCATGGTAGTTAGTAAAATGCGACAAAACATGAGCAACTCTACAAATAAATTGTGATTTGATTGATTGTGCATGCTCCGTATAATGATACATGCTTTGTGCAGAGTGGCAAGCATCGCTTCAGAAGTCGTTGGTAGCTAGCGTCTATTTGACCTTTTCATCAAGGCAGGCAGTCATGTTGGGAAATCACAGACAAGCTGGCTGCTGCTATACCACTGGATGATGGGTTGATGCAGTGCAATCTACATAAGGTCAAGGCCTTGTGGGAATGAGCGAACAATGCAGAAGTGCGAATAGATCATTACCGCCTTAAGAGAATGGTACAGCCAGAGGTGACCAAGAGGATGTGGCTGATGCTCTATGCTCAGCAAAAAGGCAGGACAGGAATATAATCAAACTGCTACTGGTATCATCGGCATTTGAACTCTTCAATGGCTGTTGAAGATGAGGACGAAGCACTGGCGGTTCCAAGCTCAGTTCTATGAATGTTGTAAGAGACGACGAGGTGCCTGGCCGCCTCATCCAGAAGATGCAGTGTAAAATAAAACCAACCATTGACAGCTCTACAGTGGAATTTGATCATTTCCTTGGTGGTATATGCTTCAAAATGTGTCGTCACAGTTACTGAGACAATCATCATGCAGGTTGATAGGTGTAGGCACTTGTGTGCCCTGATAACAGCATTTGGAATGTGTATTAAAGAAATTAAATGTAGAATGTAGAAGCAAAGCCATTTTTTTTTTTTTTTTTTTGCAAACTGAAGAATATTTACTGCAATATTTCCTTGTCGATTTTGATGAGCAAGTGAATTCTCGAAAGCTTTATAAATTATATCGTCTTAGCCTTAGCCAAGGTTTTAACGTCATTGCAATCGAGTTTCCCCATACTCGTTCCGTTCCCGTGCCAGTGCAAGTTTTCTTCTTCTTCGCCTTTCCCAGCTGTACAATTTGGTGGAAAGTTCTGATTGTTCGTCCACTTCTGGACTGCAGTCCTGCTCCAGAACCTTAGTGTTACATGTGCATCAGTTTTACAGATCAAATTTACTTGAATGCAGACCGTTGGTTCCTTGCCTCTCAGGCTGATACACTCAGACTTCAAAGGAAGCTCCCAATTAGTCGACATTTACGACATGCTTTTGAGTAGGCCGTAGGCCTATTCTTGTTTTCCCCTCAAAAGGACCCCAGAACCCACACGGGAAAAAGCAAATCGAATGATATGACTCTCACTGTCTAATTTGGAAAAACAAACACATTGGCGAACAAAAAATTAGTCCAGGAACAATCTAGAAATATGCGCATGCATTAAATGCATATATCAGCTCTAGATGTGCCACAAGTTGCCACCAGAAATGCAGTTTGTCGTCGATAGAAGTACTTGGTCACAATAAGATGGCTATACACACGTAAAATTATTAAATAAGGTATTTCACCAGACCAGACATAAACCGACTACCGACCATTTTGAATAACTCGACACAACAGCTGCACAAATAAAGGGCATTCCACCTGAAAAACACACCTCACAGGGCTACAAAGCACTTTCCTCAGAAGCTCAGACAGCGAAACCGTTGACTTCCGTCCATAATAGAAACCGCATTAACAAAGCGCTGTCGGAAGCAAAAAAAATTTCGAAGCTTAGCGTTCTGAATTGCCTAATCTGCCGTCTTACTGGACGTCAAAATTATATAGTGATATATCCTGATTTATGGAAGTGAATAATGGACAGTTGAAGGGTTAGTGAAAAATTATTTAGAAGCGCTGAAGATGTAGTTTTATAGACGACTGAAGGCAACACACTGGACAGCACCAGAGGCAGCTCATGGGGAAGCACCAGAGGAAGCTCACGGGGCAGTACCAGAGGCAGCTCACGGGGCAGCACCAGAGGACGCTCAAGAGGAAGCATCAGAGGAAGCACCAGAGGCAGCTCACAGGGCAGCACCAGAGGAAGCTCACGGGGAAGCACCAGAGGAAGCACCAGAGGAAGCTCACGGGGCAGCACTAGAGGCAGCACCAGACGCAGCTCACAGGGCAGCACCAGAGGAAGCTCACGGGGAAGCACCAGAGGAAGCACCAGAGGCAGCTCACGGGGCAGCACCAGAGGACGCTCAAGAGGAAGCATCAAAGGCAGCTCACAGGGCAGCACCAGAGGAAGCTCACGGGGAAGCACCAGAGGAAGCACCAGAGGAAGCTCACGGGGCAGCACTAGAGGCAGCACCAGAGGCAGCTCACAGGGCAGCACCAGAGGAAGCTCACGGGGAAAGCACCAGAGGAAGCACCAGAGGAAGCTCACGGGGCAGCACTAGAGGCAGCACCAGAGGCAGCTCACGGGGCAGCACCAGAGGAAGCTCAAGGGGCAGCACCAGAAGCGGCTCATGGGGCAGCACTAGAGGCAGCACCAGAGGAAGCTTGAGGGGGCAGCACCAGAAGCAGCTCACGGGGCAGCACTAGAGGCAGCCCCAGAGGAAGCTCAAGGGGCAGCACCAGAAGCAGCTCACGGGGCAGCACCATAGGCAGCTAACGGGGAAGCACTAGAGGAAGCACCGGAGGCAGCTCACGCAGCACTAGAAGAAGCTCACGGGGCAGCACCAGAGGAAGCTCACGGGGCAGCACCAGAGGAAGCTCACGGGGCAACACTAGAGGAAGCTCACGGGGCAGCACTAGAGGCAGCACCAGAGGAAGCTCACGGAGCAGCACCAGAAGCAGCTCACGGGTGCAGCACTAGAGGCAGCACCAGAGGAAGCTCACGGAGCAGCACCAGAGGCAGCTCACAGGGCAGCACTAGAGGTAGCACCAGAGGCAGCTCACGGGGCAGCACCAGAGGAAGCTCAAGGGGCAGCACCAGAGGAAGCTCACCGGGAAGCACCAGAGGAAGCTCACGGGGAAGCACCAGAGGAAGCTCACGGGGCAGCACCAGAGGAAGCTCACGGGAAGCACCAGAGGAAGCTCACGGGGCAGCACCAGAGAAAGCTCACGGGGCAGCACCAGAGGCAGCTTCCGATGAAGCACCAGAGGGAGCAAACTGAGTGCTGGGAACATGTTTACATCATATATACGAATCTGACTCTGAGGCGAATTAAAATTTAAAATATAAAAATAGCAGTTGGCTTTGTTGCACCTTTGTTATATAATATTAGTACTTCACATTCAGTATGACCTGACGCTGCGAAGCATTTCAGGAGTAGAGAAAAGAAAAAGAAGACTTTTAACTTCAGCTGTAGGTAGTGAATACAGTGTTTAAAAAAGCACACTAGCGTTCATTCATTACATACAAATACACGAATCATACTACCGCAAGCGTTAACCACAACAGTCACGCTAGTACAATCTCATGCAATCAATACAGAAGAATACTATCACAACAGTCACACCAGTAACACTCTCATACATTCATTACACGAGAATATTGTCACAACAGTAAAGAACTCCCCCCCCCCCCCCTTTCCCCCCCCCACCCACCCACCCTCCCCACCACACTACCGCTTTCAGACGTATTCATCATATAATAGTAAAAGTAAAGATTTATTTTCACACCTATGGTGCATCGGGCATATAGGAGGGGTACCCCACATTTTTAGAGACCAATCGGCACTGGGTGGTTAATGTGGTCAGCATTACGCCGGCCGTCTTTACTTCCCCAGGATATTCATCCTGGCATACATTTTAGGCTAGGTCGACCCGACTCGCCCCATACCATGATAAAAATCAACGCAGCCAGCGGTTATTTTCGATAGCGGTACGTTGGAATTACGAGTCGGACTCGCAACGCCTAAGCCAAGGACGCCGCTATTTAGTATATAATAGGTTAGTTGCGTATCCTTTACAGGACGTTGCAGAACCAACCCCATCAGCCCCTGGCTGTTGTGTGGTTTTTTACGCAAATTTACGTCCAGTAGTTTGCCATTGCTTACTGGACGGTCGGCTTTCTTGATACCACTGTCAAAACCAGTGCTTGGTGCATTACCCGCAGCTGGGATCGAACTCGGCATCCCAGCATTATCAGCATACAATACTAAACATATATTTTAAAAACCAATCAGCACTTACTAGGCGATAATTTCAATATCTCGCCGGCTGTCTTTATTTTAGGTCTATAGGTCTTTATTTTAAAAAAAAGTAAAGGTCTCTTGTCCACGCCTTCAGGCGTATAGAACATACAGGGCTAGACCTATATTATTTTATAGACTAATCGGCACAAGATTGCTAATATGGTCAGCACCACGCCGGCTGCCTTTACCTCCCGGTACCCACTTAAGGCTGGGTCGACCTGGCATTCAAGGTCATTTAAAATAAAAATAAAAAGTCTGGCTTCGCCAGGCAAGAAACCCACGACCTTCCGATCCGCACGCTAGCGTCTAGCCGCAACGCCATTGCGACTGAATCTACAGGTCATTACCTGTACGCAATTCAGGTAGGGTCCATCTGTGAGCCAAGTTTTAAAAATCACTACTCGAAACAACTTCCAGCATGTGACATCTGAGCCGGCAAGCGAGCCTGTAGCCACTACGCTACTATCATTGGATCAGTCATGAGGGGCGGCTGGCCGAACGGTTAGAACGCTGAGCTCTCAAACATAAGACCCGGGTTGGAATCCTCGGTAAGTAAGGCTGCAGATTTGTTTGCCTAGTACACTCTAAAAAAATCCGCACTTGCACAGTCGTGGCGACACCAGTAGCCATGCGGCAGTAAATCCTCAGGCTCAAAGACTCCCCCTTGCCTACACCGCAGAAGTGGTATAATAAAAGCAGTAATTGGCAATAGATCAGTCTCTATGTTTTCTCAAGGCTGCTACATAGTTTTACAATACCGTCTTGTGATTTAAACAAATCGGAATATGGACGGAAGGCCAACAAAGCAGATCCCATATACCCTGTTGTACCTCCAGACGAAGCTAAAATTAAGGTATATAGACACAGGCTACATAAGCCTCTAGTTCTATATGGGTAAGTACTAGCTGAGCTCCATGCTCCAGGGGTGCTATCGCTTTGATATTCATTGTGCGTACATTTCGTGTCTTAACATGAGAGGTAAC
>CAJHNH020003495.1:0-7500 GCA_905116865.2 Candidula unifasciata | reverse complement strand
ATAAACTGACATCTGGAGACAGATGTCGACTGTGGACCGGGTTGATCACCCCTAACACAGTATAATACCTCCGATTGCGTTAAACCACAATGAAATATGCCCCCAGGGCCCTCCGAAAGGGGGGGAGAATGAAGGGCCCAATTCTGATTGATACCCTCGTTGACGACTTTGCTAGCCCCCGGACTGAGACACTCGCCCAACGTCCGGGCTGGCTCTGTACATGTGGGAAAAAGCTTCACGGGGTTGCATGGTCTGAGAACGCATGCCGGAAGAATGAAATGCGAGGGTGCTCCACGCAGTAAACGCCGTCGCAAAACTACTACTCCTGTGGTAGTTTCTGAGTCGTTAGGGAACGACGGGCAGGGGGAACCCCACTCGCCCGGAGAGGCCCATGACGTCGACTGCGGAGGAGCACCTTTGATGATTTCTGAAGAAGTGCGCTCCAGAATCAGGTTTCCACCTGCGAGCGAGAAGGTGGTGTGGTGTAAGTTGGAGGCTACATTATGTGAGGTACTTAAACAAACTCTAAACAAGAAGTCGCTAGGCGACAAGCTTACTAAATTTGGTGATGATGTAATATATGAACACTGCTCCCGCGAGTTCGGGACAGTAGTTAAGGCACAGCCGGGTGCCAAGCAGAATACTAGCAGGAGGCAGAGGGACATTCTGAAGTGTCGGGCAGACAAGAATGCCCTCAGAAAACAGTTCAAAGCCGCTACGGGCAGCGAACGGGAGGGGCTGTACGAAGTGTGGGTGCATTTAAAGAACAAACACAGTGCCCTCTGTCGCGCCGAGCGTTTCTGTAACAACAGACGAAGAACTAAAAGGGAGCGAGAGAAATTCTTTAGGGACCCGTATCAGTTTGCCCGAGGTCTATTCGAGCAACCGAAGTCTGGGACTCTGGTTGTCAGTCAGAAAGAACTTGAGCTACATCTAAGCAAGATGTACTCTGATAAGAAGAGGAGAGAGCCTCTTGATGACAATCCAGAGATCCTTAGCGGACTCAAACAGCCTTCGGTGCCGAAGGTACCATTTAAACTGGTACCTCCCCTTTGGTCTGAGGTTGAGGACGTTGTGAAAAAAGCCAGCGGCAAGTCTGCCCCAGGTCCGAACGGTGTTCCGTACGTTCTTTACAAGCGTTGCCCGAAAATCCTAAAAATGCTTCACGTCTTGTTGAGACAAGCGTGGATCCGCAATCACATATGTCCAGAGTGGTCAAAGGCAAATGGGGTCTACATTCCCAAAGAGCAGGACTCGAAGAGTCTTTCCCAATTCAGGCCCATCTCGCTGTTGAATGTCGAGGGTAAGATATTCTTCTCAGTCATGGCTCGCCGGCTCACACAGTATCTGATGACTAACAAGTACATAGATACGAGTGTTCAGAAGGGTGGCATTCCAGGCGTTCCTGGGTGCCTTGAACACGCGACCATGATATGGGAGGCTATCCAGAGAGCCAAGCATGAGAGAACCAATTTGCACGTTATATGGTTGGACTTAGCCAACGCCTACGGGGCAGTCCCCCATAGGCTACTGTGGCGAGCCCTGCGCATGTTTCACGTACCGACACAGATCAGTCAAATGGTCGAGCAATATTTCTCTAAGTTCGCTTTGCGCTTCTCTACCTCGACGTTTACCACGAGGTGGACTGAGTTGCAGATTGGGATAGCTATGGGGTGTACGATCTCACCTATACTGTTTGTCATGGCAATGCAGATCATGTTGGACGGGGCGGCCGGCTACGGACTGGGCCTTCAAATAGGGGATCACTGGTTGCCGCCACTGCGCGCATTTATGGATGACACGACTATTATAACGGGCAGCGAGGAGTCTGCCCGCACGATCCTGAATAGATTGGACGCGGTGGTCCAATGGAGCGGTATGCAGTTCAAACCGCAGAAGTCGAGGAGTCTGTCAATCCATAAGGGCAAGGTGTCGGCGACCAGTTTTACGGTGGCAAGGAACAAGATCCCTACGGTTCTGGAGGAACCGGTGAAGAGTCTCGGTCGCGTTTACGATTCGAAGTTATCTGACAGAGCGGAAGTCCGGCGAATACATGAGTCACTGGCTACAGGCCTGCTCGCGATCGAGCGATGCAGGCTGGTCGGGAAATTCAAGGTATGGTGTCTCCAATTCATGTTGATTCCGAAGCTTCTATGGCCACTGCTAGTCTACGAGGTGACGATGACTGCAGTGGAAACCATGGAAAAGAAAATCAATACAGCCTTAAGAAAGTGGATTGGTGCACCGCCTTGTCTGACCGACGTGGCTCTGTATTGTAAACAGGCTAAGCTGGTACTTCCGTTCAAGTCAATAACCGAAGAGTTTAAAGTCGGCAAAGTTAGGCTCGCCATGCTTTTGCGCGAGTCCTCAGACCCAAATGTCATCGCTGTCCAGCCCGCTCTAAAGACTGGCCAGAAGTGGAAGGTCCTCGATGCGATAGGAGCTGCTCAGAACGCACTAAAATTGAAGGAGGTAATGGGTTACACACAAACCGACCGTCGAGGCCTAGGGCACGGGAAAGTCAATTGGTGGTCAAAGGCCTCAGCCAAAGAACGCCGAGACATGGTGATACAAACGGTGAGGGACAACGAAAACGAGATTCGGGTTCAGAAAGCAGCCCAGCAGTCGCAGCAGGGCCATTGGGTCAGCCTGGAGAGCGCATTGCCTAGAATACTCACATGGGGTGAGATCTGGCGGATGACCCCGCTGCGACTGAGCTTTATCGTTCGTTCGGCGTACGATGTATTACCGTCCGGTGTTAACATGGTTAAATGGTCTGCGACCAACGATCCGACTTGCCCGTTGTGCAAATCAAAGCAAACTCTTGAGCACGTCCTGTCCGCGTGCAGGAAAGCCCTAGGTCAAGGCCGCTATACCTGGCGCCACAACAAGGTGCTAAAAGAGTTAGCAGCCGTTGTCGACCAGGCTAGAATGAGGGCTAATGCCAGAGCCAGTTCTAGTATCGTCCCCATTCGTTTCCTCAAGGCTGGGCAGGTTCCAAAAGGTAATGTCAACAAAAACGCATTCGCTCCATCTGTGCTAGACTCTGCGAGGGACTGGTTACTGGCGGTTGATCTGCCAGGACATGAACGGTATCCCGAGTTGATCCGTAAAACCGGCCTGCGACCGGACATCGTTCTCCATTCTGCGCAAAAACGGCAACTCATCCTGATTGAGTTGACGGTCCCGTTTGAGTCGCGGATGGAGGAGAATCATTTGTATAAGCTCGAGAAATACAGTGATTTAGCAGCCGGTTTGAGGAGAAACGAGGCTTACACAGTGCGGGTATTTGCCGTCGAAGTGGGAGCGAGAGGCCTCGTTTCCACTTCGCTCTACAATGTGGTTAAAGAGTTAGGATTGCGCGGTAATGAACGGAAACGGGCACTCAAAAAACTTGGTGAGGTGGCCGAAAGGGCATCCAGCTGGCTCTGGACGCAGCGCAACAACGTAGGGGACGGGCCTCGGTGAGCTGGTCCGGGTATCTAGTGGAAAAGAGTTTCTTATCCCTTTGAAAAGTCCATCGTGTACGAATTGTCTGCCAGTGTCTCTCTGCCAACTGCTAATAAAAGTCCAAGATGTGTCCGGTAAACCAAAGTAAGCTTGTCGCTCGGTCGTCCAGGCATGCGGACTGTTCTAATTACGCAGCCGTGGCGGCTTCTTATCTCACAGTACCTCCTTCGAAACCACCAAGTCGTCTTGTCTCTGGCCGAAAGTATAACACCATCCGGTAATTCTGTGCGGCGGGGAAGCAGCCCTGAGCTTCAGTTTGCAGTCATCCTTATCCATTTTATCTGTATAGTGGGTTACGTTGTGTGCGACCCCGTGGCTTAGAGGTCCGTGCATGCGGTTAAGAGTTTTATGATCCTAGAGTACTAGGGTTTGCTCCCCGCGGCCAAAGGTTGTTAAAAAAAAAATTCTTTCTTGGTTTTCGGATACTAGTACGAGAGTTGCACCGTGGAAGAGATTATGCTTAACCAAAAAATAACCCTAAAGACAACAGTGGCGCACTGTAGCCAACCTTCACTATGAAGACGGCGTTAACATTCTGTTTTTTGTTAATAGATCAGAGCTTGCCTGTATTATAGAATTGATGGTTCATTTGAAATATCCTACCCCAGATGACGTCATAGAACAGTCAAAAATTTTAGAGGGTGGTAAGACTGGGTTTCCCGGCTTTCTGATGCTTTTAACAACCTCACAAGAACTGGCCCTAACCCCAAACCACTTACGTCCCACGAGAGAGTGCAGCCTAGGTCCCACGACTGCATGCAGCCTATCTACCACCCCCTGATATATTAGACTGTCCTGTCACCTGTAGATTTCCACTGCTTGGTGTAGGATATTAAGAAAGCACCGAATTGATAAATATTAAAGAATAAATATGTCCTCGTAGTCTTCTGTGTTTATCGTTGAAATGATAGTTGTTACTTTGTTGTTTAAAGCAATGTTGCCATATATGTACATTGACTTAGTAACTTTTAAAGACATGCTGTTAACCGGAAGAGAGTGTATTTTTACCCCTATCCACAAAAACTAATACTGTCTGTCCAAAAGCACAGTGAAAATCAAAATCTGTTCTTGAATTAAAAGAAAACAAAAGTAATGTCCACAGATAAAACTGGCTGTCACCCAAAAATAACAATAAATGATGAAGAAATTGAAAATCTCACAAACTGTGAATATCTGGGCTCTGTAATAAACAGCCATGGAGACTGTTTGATAGAAATTAAAAGGAGGATGGCCATAGGAATGCAAAGATTGAACAGGCGGGAGAACTGGCGAGAGACTGAATTTCTTTCAGTCAGACCGTGATGAGAGAGATGTTCTGTAAAGGACTTGCTACATGATGATGATGATCCACAAACACACACACACACACACACAGAAATGGGGTAGTATTTTCATTTTAGTTTTCCCAATCTTCCCATTTTGGTGGACCCAAGAGTTCCCAGGAAGGACCAATATAACAAGGAGAGGAGGAGCTAGGGTTAGGCTTAATTGGTGCCACAGCCAGCTCCAGATATAAGGCGATGCAGCTCAATGGGAAATTCCCGTGGCTGTGAGGCTGGCGTTGCCGGTAGGTGGTTACAATTGATAACGTGTAGATTTATACATTTAAAGTTGAAAGGGACAAGAGGCGGAAGGAGACCGAGAGAGAAGATACTAGGCAATTTGACATCATGGCATGAAAGATCATCTGTATCAGAACCGACAGAAAGTACACAAGGCAGAAGGTTGTGGATAGACATGACTACAGTTGGAAAGTTGGAAGGGAAAAGAGGCAGGCGAAGACAGAGAAAGATGTAGATAGACAGTCTGACAATATAGCATGTTAAATCGTGTGTCAAAAAACTGACTGAAAGTACAAGAGACAGAAGGTTGGGGATGGGCAACACTGCCAACAACACTGCCAACAACACTGCCAACAACACTGCCAACAACACTGCCAGCAACACTGCCAACAACAGTGCCAACAACACTGCCAACAACACTGCCAACAACACTGCCAATCACACTGCCAACAACACTGCCAACAACAGTGCCAACAACAGTGCCAACAACACTGCCAACAACACTGCCAACAACACTGCCAACAACACTGCCAACAACACTGCCAACAACAATGCCAACAACAATGCCATCCACACTGCCAACAACACTAACCAACAACACTAACCAACAACACTGCCAACAACACTGCCAACAACACTGCCAACAACAGTGCCAACAACAGTGCCAACAACACTGCCAACAACACTGCCAACAACACTGCTAACAACACTGCCAACAACACTGCCAACAACAAAGCCATCCACACTGCCAACAACACTGCCAACAACACTGCCAACAACAGTGCCAACAACAGTGCCATCAACACTGCCAACACTGCCAACAACACTGCCAACAACACTACCAACAACACTGCCAACAACAATGCCATCCTCACTGCCAACAACACTAACCAACAACACTGCCAACAACACTGCCAACAACACTGCCAACACTGCCAACAACACTGCCAACAACACTGCCAACACTGCCAACAATACTGCCAACAACACTGCCAACAACACTGCCAACAACAGTGCCAACAACACTGCCAACAACACTGCCAATATGACTGCCAACAACACTGCCAACAACACTGCCAATAACACTGGCAATAACACTGCCAACAACACTGCCAACAACACTGCCAACAACACTGCCAACAACACTGCCAACAACACTGCCAACAACACTGCCAATAACACTGCCAACAACACTGCCAACAAAACTGGATAGACATGACTACCAACGCCGCACAACATTTTTTATTATAAGAAAATGTGGTATACAAATGAGAAGCTAACGACGCCTGACATATTAGATGAAAAAAAAAAGGTAAGAGTAATACAACGGAATAAATCAAAACAAGGATGGTTTGCGCATACTGCATGGGCTAGACAAGAAAGAGCAACCATGATTGGTGATTCTGGTAAGATCGCCAAATACTGTTGCCGACGCTAATCAATACTGGAATATGACCGGGAAACCCCCGAGATGCTATTAAGTTAATACTACAATAAACGAGAATTGATGAGAAGGCTTTTATCGTGTTTTGTATGAAACATCATCATCATCAATTCTCTTTATGCCTAGTGGCACATGAGGCTTCAGAGAGGACTTTCCATGCTTTCCTGTCCTGCGCAATCTTCAGTGCAGTTTTGCATTCAGAGATATCGCATTCAGGTCACTTTCCATCGTTCCACTCTATGTTGTTTTTGGGCGCCCCTTCTTTCTCTTTCAATTACTTGGGCGGTTTTGGACGCTTCAAACATGGTTCTTACATTCCAGAAGCCAATTCTTATTTTGGTTTTGACGTCCAGTAGACTTGTATTCCCATCATGGGCTTCCTTTCGGCTTTCACCCATGTTGTTCATGCTGATAGAGGGACTCTGTCCCAAGGACGTTTTGAGCACTTATTTCCTCTTGAAGTTTCAGTAACATTATAGTTTTTTTTTTTTTTTTACAGCGCAGAGCTGTCAACACTGCGCCCAATTTCTGAGCCTGGAGGATCGGGAGGCCATCTTTAGTCTGGCCTCTCACCAATGACCTGTCCGGCTTGGGTGACCCTGCCAGGAACATACGTTCCCGCGACATAGCTCACTAGATCATTGAGCTCTCAAGCTCCCCCACCACTACAAGGTAATGGCCTCTTGGGGTGGATGGGTGGGTGGGGGGGGGGGGTGGAGATTTTGTATGAAAGTCAATCAATTATTATAAATGGTTTTATGCTGTTTATGTTTGTATGTGTATTTGTAAGGGGGGGGGGGGAGGAGGGGGGGGGGGGGAGGAAGAGAGATTACTTTGTAGTTTGTTAGATCGAGTCCTCCATTCCCCAAAGTTGGGCAAGTTTCCAGACATACTCTTTAAGGATACTGGCATTCAACTATTTATGTATGCATTTATTTGTGCGCTGAGGGGGTGGGGGCGGGGGAGGGGAGGAGAGCGACAGAG
>CAJHNH020003494.1:15000-67539 GCA_905116865.2 Candidula unifasciata | reverse complement strand
TTAGTCACACAAGGCATCTAAACTACACACTGTCCTGTAAGTTAGTCACACAAGGCATCTAAGCTACACACTGTCCTGTAAGTTAGTCACACAAGGCATCTAAACTACACACATGTCCTGTAAGTTCACACAAGGCATCTAAACAAGGCATCTAAAAGGCTCTAAACTACACACTGTCCTGTAAGTTAGTCACACAAGGCATCTAAACTACACACTATCCTGTAAGTTAGTCACACAAGGCATCTAAACTACACACTGTCCTGTAAGTTAGTCACACAAGGCATCTAAACTACACACTGTCCTGTAAGTTAGTCACACAAGGCATCTAAACTACACACTGTCCTGTAAGTTAGTCACACAAGGCATCTAAACTACACATTGGCAAGGCATCTAAACTACACACTGTCCTGTAAGTTAGTCACACAAGGCATCTAAACTACACACACTGTCCTGTAAGTTAGTCAAAACACAAGGCAGTCACACAAGGCATCTAATCTACACATGACCTGTAAGTTAGTCACACAAGGCATCTAAACTACACACTGTCCTGTAAGTTAGTCACACAAGGCATCTAAACTACACATGTCCTGTAAGTTAGTCACACAAGGTATCTAAACTACACACTTTCCTGTAAGTTAGTCACACAAGGCATCTAATCTACACATGACCTGTAAGTTAGTCACACAAGGCATCTAATCTACACACTATCCTGTGTTAGTCACACAAGGCATCTAAACTACACATGTCCTGTAAGTTAGTCACACAAGGCATCTAAACTACACACTGTCCTGTAAGTTAGTCACACAAGGCATCTAATCTACACACTGTCCTGTAAGTTAGTCACACAAGGCATCTAAACTACACACTGTCCTGTAAGTTAGTCACACAAGGCATCTAAACTACACACTGTCCTGTAAGTTAGTCACACAAGGCATCTAAACTACACACTGTCCTGTAAGTTAGTCACACAAGGCATCTAAACTACACTAAGTTAGTCTATCACACACACTATCCTGTAAGTTAGTCACACAAGGCATCTAAACTACACATGTCCTGTAAGTTAGTCACACAAGGCATCTAATCTACACATGACCTGTAAGTTAGTAACACATGGCATCTAATCTACACACTGTCCTGTAAGTTAGTCACACAAGGCATCTAAACTACACACTGTCCTGTAAGTTAGTCACACAAGGCATCTAATCTACACACTATCCTGTAAGTTAGTCACACAAGGCATCTAAACTACACATGTCCTGTAAGTTAGTCACACAAGGCAATTAAACTACACACTGTCCTGTAAGTTAGTCAAACAAGGCATCTAAGCTACACACTGTCCTGTAAGTTAGTCACACAAGGCATCTAAACTACACACTGTCCTGTAAGTTAGTCACACAAGGCATCTAAGCTACACATTGTCCTGTAAGTTAGTTAAACTACACACTGTCCTGTAAGTTACACACAAGCATCTAAACTACACACTGTCCTGTAAGTTAGTCACACAAGGCATCTAAACTACACACTGTCCTGTAAGTTAGTCACACAAGGCATCTAAACTACACACTGTCCTGTAAGTTAGTCACACAAGGCATCTAAACTACACACTGTCCTGTAAGTTAGTCACACAAGGCATCTAAACTACTACACACACAAGGCATCTAAACTCCTGTAAGTTAGTCACACAAGGCATCTAAACTACACATGTCCTGTAAGTTAGTCACACAAGGCATCTAAACTACACACTGTCCTGTAAGTTAGTCACACAAGGCATCTAAACTACACACTGTCCTGTAAGTTAGTCACACAAGGCATCTAATCTACACACTGTCCTGTAAGTTAGTCACACAAGGCATCTAAACTACACACTGTCCTGTAAGTTAGTCACACAAGGCATCTAAACTACACACTGTCCTGTAAGTTAGTCACACAAGGCATCTAAACTACACATGTCCTGTAAGTTAGTCACACAAGGCATCTAAACTACACACTGTCCTGTAAGTTAGTCACACAAGGCATCACAACATGGCATTAGTCACACAAGGCTCTAAACTACACATGTCCTGTAAGTTAGTCACACAAGGCATCTAAACTACACACTGTCCTGTAAGTTAGTCACACAAGGCATCTAAACTACACACTGTCCTGTAAGTTAGTCACACAAGGCATCTAAACTACACATGTCCTGTAAGTTAGTCACACAAGGCATCTAAACTATACACATGTCCTGTAAGTTAGTCACACAAGGCATCTAAACTACACACTGTCCTGTAAGTTAGTCACACAAGGCATCTAAACTACACATGTCCTGTAAGTTAGTCACACAAGGCATCTAAACTACACATGTCCTGTAAGTTAGTCACACAAGGCATCTAAACACAAGTAAGTTAGTCACACAAGGCATCTAATCTACACATGACCTGTAAGTTAGTCACACAAGGCATCTAATCTACACACTATCCTGTGTTAGTCACACAAGGCATCTAAACTACACATGTCCTGTAAGTTAGTCACACAAGGCATCTAAACTACACACTGTCCTGTAAGTTAGTCACACAAGGCATCTAAACTACACACTGTCCTGTAAGTTAGTCACACAAGGCATCTAAACTACACACTGTCCTGTAAGTTAGTCACACAAGGCATCTAAACTACACATGTCCTGTAAGTTAGTCACACAAGGCATCTAAACTACACACTTTCCTGTAAGTTAGTTACACAAGGCATCTAATCTACACATGACCTGTAAGTTAGTCACACAAGGCTAAACTACACATGTAAGTTAGTCCTGTAAAGTTAGTCACACAAGGCATCTAAACTACACACTGTCCTGTAAGTTAGTCACACAAGGCATCTAAACTACACACTGTCCTGTAAGTTAGTCACACAAGGCATCTAAACTACACACTATCCTGTAAGTTAGTCACACAAGGCATCTAAACTACTACACACAAGGCATGTCCTGTAAGTTAGTCACACAAGGCATCTAAACTACACACTGTCCTGTAAGTTAGTCACACAAGGCATCTAATCTACACACTGTCCTGTAAGTTAGTCACACAAGGCATCTAAACTACACACTGTCCTGTAAGTTAGTCACACAAGGCATCTAACACACTACACACACAAGTCTAAACTGTCCTGTAAGTTAGTCTAAACTACACACTGTCCTGTAAGTTAGTCACACAAGGCATCTAAACTACACATGTCCTGTAAGTTAGTCACACAAGGCATCTAAACTACACATGTCCTGTAAGTTAGTCACACAAGGCATCTAAACTACACATGTCCTGTAAGTTAGTCACACAAGGCATCTAAACTAACACTGTACACACAAGGCATCCTGTAAGTAAGTTAGTCACACAAGGCATCTAAACTACACACTGTCCTGTAAGTTAGTCACACAAGGCATCTAAACTACACACATTAGTCACACAAGGCATCTAAACTACACATGTCCTGTAAGTTAGTCACACAAGGCATCTAAACTATACACATGTCCTGTAAGTTACTCACACAAGGCATCTAAACTACACATGTCCTGTAAGTTAGTCACACAAGGCATCTAAACTACACACATGTCCTGTAAGTTAGTCACACAAGGCATCTAAACTACACACTGTCCTGTAAGTTAGTCACACAAGGCATCTAAACTACACATGTCCTGTAAGTTAGTCACACAAGGCATCTAATCTACACATGTCCTGTAAGTTAGTCACACAAGGCATCTAATCTACACATGTCCTGTAAGTTAGTCACACAAGGCATCTAAACTACACACATAAGTTAGTCACACAAGGCATCTAAACTACACATGTCCTGTAAGTTAGTCACACAAGGCATCTAAACTACACATGTCCTGTAAGTTAGTCACACAGGGCATCTAATCTACACACTGTCCTGTAAGTTAGTCACACAAGGCATCACACAAGGCATAAACTACACATGTCCTGTAAGTTAGTCACACAAGGCATCTAAACTACACACTGTCCTGTAAGTTAGTCACACAAGGCATCTAAACTACACATGTCCTGTAAGTTAGTCACACAAGGAAGGGATAGAGGTCTACTTGTTAACATTGTAAAAGGATAGAGGTCTACATGTTATAAAAGGAAAGAGGTCTACATGTTAACATTGTAAAGGGATAGAGGTCTACTTGTTAACATTGTAAAGAGATAGAGGTCTACATGTTAACATTGTAAAGGGGTAGAGGTCTACATGTTAACATTGTAAAGGGGTAGAGGTCTACATGTTAACATTGTAAAACGATAGAGGACTACTTGTTAACATTGTAAAGGAATTTAGGTCTACTTGTTAACATTGTAAAGGGATAGAGGTTTACTTGTTAACATTGTAAAGGGATGGAGGTCTACTTGTTAACATTGTAAAGGGATAGAGGTCTACTTGTTAACATTCTCAAGGGATAGTCTACTTGTTAACATTACATTACACAAGGGGTAGAGGTCTTCTTGTTAACATTGTAGAATGGATAGAGGTCTACTTGTTAACATTATAAAAAAGGATTGAGATCTAGGTGGTGACAATAAAGAAAAAATAGACGTCTGTCTACATGTTAACATTACAGAAAGGATAGAGGACTACTTTTTAACATTATAAAAAGTATTGAGATCTAGGTGGTGACATTAAAGAAGAGATAGAGGTCTATATGTTAACATTGCAGAAGGGATATAAGTTAACAAGATAACATTGTAGACAGTATAGTGGTCTACATATTAATATTATATAATGGATAGAGGTCTACGTGTTAACAATGGCACATAGACGTGGTTCAGGTCTACGTGTTAATAATGGCACGTAGACGACGTACAGTTCTACGAGTTAACAATGGCACGTCGACGTGGTACAGGTCTACGAGTTAACAATGGCACGTCGACGTGGTACAGGTCTACGAGTTAACAATGGCACGTAGACGTGGTACAGGTCTACGAGTTAACAATGGCACGTAGACGTGGTACAGGTCTACGAGTTAACAATGGCACGTAGACGTGGTACAGGTCTACGAGTTAACAATGGCACGTAGACGTGGTACAGGTCTACGAGTTAACAATGGCACGTAGACGTGGTACAGGTCTATGAGTTAACAATGGCACGTAGACGTGGTGCAGATCTATGAGTTAACAATGGCACGTAGACGTGGTACAGGTCTACATGTGTACAATTTAGTCACGGTAGAGGTCTAACTGTTAACATGGTAGAAATGGTAAAGATCTAAATGTAAACACTTCAGAAATTATACAGATATAAATGTTAACGCTGTAGAAATGGTACATATCTAAATTTTAACATTATAGACGAGATTATGTATAAATGTGTACACTGTAGAAATAGTACAGACTTATATTTTAGCACTGTCGATGATATAAGTTATAAATGTTAACATTGAAGAAATAGAAATCGTAGGGAACTAAATTTAAGTACTATAGACGAGGTGAGGTAAAATGTTAACACTGTAGAAATGGTACAGACAAAAAATTTTAACACTAGAAATTGAACAGACGTATATGTTAACATTGTAAACCAAATAATATTTTTTTTCAACATTCTAAAGGAGATAAAGTTTAAATGTTAATTCTGTAAAACTGGTACTTATATAAATGTTAAGACTGTAGACAAGATAAGGTATAAATGTAAACATTATAGAAGCTGTACAATTGTCAATGTTAACAGTGTATATAAGATAAAGTCTAAACGTTAACAGTATAGAAATGTTGCAGATCTGAATGTTAATACTAGAAATGGTGCAGATGTAAATGTTAACACTAGAAAGGGTGTAGATCTTAATTTTACGACTGTATAAATTGTTCAGATCTAAATGTTAGCACTAAAAATGATACATATCTGAAATTGTAACACTAGAAATAGTGCAGATCTAAATGTTAACACTAGAAATAGTGCAGACCTAAATGTTAACACTGTAGAAATGGTGCAGATCTAAATGTTAACACTGTAGAAATAGTGCAGACCTAAATGTTAACACTGTAGAAATGGTGCAGATCTAAATGTTAACACTGTAGAAATAGTGCAGATCTAAATGTTAACACTGTAGAAATGGTGCAGATCTAAATGTTAACACTGTAGAAATAGTGCAGATTTAAAATGTTAACACAGTAGAAATGGTGCAAATTTAAATCAGTGAAACTTGCGCTTATCTGGTCCTGCAAACAGTGACCCTGGCCTGGCAAGTGCTACCACAGGTGTTGGAGGCCAGAGCTCGTCGATGTTGACACACTCGAACGTGCCATGAGGTCCCGCAGACATCAATGCACGGATTGTGTGATGGTGTCAGGGCATCAGAATGTCTCCTTATAGTTCAGATCCTTTACACTTGGCCAGTGCAAAATAATATCCACAGATTAATCGGACACACCACCCCCCCCCCTCCCTTCCCTTACTTTCTCCCTCTCCCCCAGATATTGTACAAGAAAACTTGACTAAAAAGTTGAAACGACTGCAAGTTGAAAAGTTGACTGTCGGTCCTCGGTGAAAAGATCTAAGTAGACAAGACAATAACTTGAATCTGCGGGTTTATACACTCACACACAAACACACACATACACATACATATATACACACATACACACACATACACACACACATACACACACACAAATTCAGACACACACACAAACACCCATACACACAAACACACACAAACACAAACACATATAGATCTATAGTTTGTCCCGGCCAGTTCTGCATTGGGAGCATCTCAAGCATGAGAACCAGACAGGAAGAAATCCCGTCAAGGAAGAGAACCAGACAGGAAGAAATCCCGTCAAGGATGAGAACCAGACAGGAAGAAATCCCGGAAAGCCGGTTCAACCGTATAGCCATGTAAGACAGTGGTCCTTGGGCCCTATAAAACGGTTGCAAGGTCGGCTGTAGACTAGCGTGCCTGGGTATCCGCTTTTGTTGATTAGCACGGTAGGTAGTTGTACCCAACCAGGACATCACACAAGCGATAAACACCCTGTGACACAAAGTGCCACCATGCGGATGAGGATCACCAGTGAAGAGATCCAAGAAACCCCTTTCAGACGTTTAGGCCAAATCTATGGCTAGACAATATTAATGGCACAGCTATATTGAGGGCCCCCAGCAAAAGCAAGGGTAGGACTTCAAAAAAACAACAAATTGCATCTCACGAGGAAACGACTTCGTTAGAATACTAATTTTGTTGATTATTAATACTGTTATATTAATTTTTGGCTACCTTAGCATCATAACTGGATGTATACTGCAAGTAGATAACATTTGGTTGCTAACTGACCTCTGCCATTGCTGACCTTCTACCGATTTTCTGACAGCGCCGATGGTAACTATGAGGTGACCTTGATGACCAAGGCGACCTTGCACGCTAGTGGCCGAGTCGTCTGGGAACCGCCAGCCATCTACAAGAGCTCCTGTATCATCAATGTGGAGTTTTTCCCCTTTGACGAACAACAGTAAGTTCTCTCCCTTATCTGACGTGGTCACAAAGACACTGAGTCTAGCTCACGTGGACAGGTAGACCATCTGCGTCACAATGTCTTTATGGACCTTCTGCGTCATAGTGTCTTTATAGTGGACAGGTAGACCATCTGCGTCACAATGTCTTTATGGACCTTCTGCGTCATAGTGTCTTTATAGTGGACAGGTAGAACATTTACATCATAGTGTCTTTATAGTGGACAGGTAGAACATATACATCATAGTGTCTTTATAGTGGACAGGTAGAACATCTAATCATAGTGTCATTATAGAGGACAGGTAGAACATCTACATCATAGTGTCTTTATAGTGGACAGGTAGACCATCTGCGTCACAATGTCTTTACAGTGGACAGGTAGAACATCTACATCATAGTGTCTTTATAGATCACAGGTAGAACATCTGCGTCACAATGTCTTTATAGTAGACAGGTAAAACATCTACATCATAGTGTCTTTATAGAGGACAGGTAGAACATCTACATCATAGTGTCCTTATAGTGGACAGGTAGAACATCTGCGTCACAATGTCTTTATGGACCTCCTGCATCATAGTGTCTTTATAGAGAACAGGTAGAACATCTACATCATAATGTCTTTATAGTAGACAGGTAGAACATCTACATCATAGTGTCTTTATAGAGGACAGGTAGAACATCTACATCATAGTGTCTTTATAGTAGACAAGTAGAAAATCTACATCATAGTGTCTTTACAGTGGACAGGTAGAACATCTACATCATAGTGTCTTTATAGTGGACAGGTAGAACATCTGCGTCACAATGTCTTTATGGACCTCCTGCATCATAGTGTCTTTATAGAGGACAGGTAGAACATCTACATCATAGTGTCTTTATAGTGGACAGGTAGAACATCTGTGTCACTATGTCTTTATAGTGGACAGGTAGAACATCTACATCATAGTGCCTTTATAGTGGAAAGGTAGAACATCTACATCATAGTGTCTTTATAGTGGACATGTAGAACATCTACATCATAGTGTCTTTATGGTGGACAGGTAGAACATCTACATCATAGTGTCTTTACAGTGGACAGGTAGAACATCTACATCATAGTGTCTTTACAGTGGACATGTAGACAATATACATCATAGTGTCTTTACAGTGGACATGTAGAACATCTACATCATAGTGTCTTTATAGTGGACATGTAGAACATCTACATCATAGTGTCTTTATGGTGGACAGGTAGAACATCTACATCATAGTGTCTTTACAGTGGACATGAAGAACATCTACATCATAGTGTCTTTACAGTGGACATGTAGAACATTTACATCATAGTGTCTTTATAGTGGACATGTAGAACATCTACATCATAGTGTCTTTACAGTGGACATGTAGAACATCTACATCATAGTGTCTTTATAGTGGACATGTAGAACATCTACATCATAGTGTCTTTATGGTGGACAGGTAGAACATCTACATCATAGTGTCTTTACAGTGGACAGGTAGAACATCTACATCATAGTGTCTTTATATAGGACAGGTAGAACATCTACATCATAGTGTCTTTATTGTGGACAGGTAGAACATCTGCGTCACAATGTCTTTATGGACCTCCTGCATCATAGTGTCTTAGTAGAGGACAGGTAGAACATCTACATCATAGTGTCTTTATAGTGGACAGGTAGAACATCTGCGTCACTATGTCTTTATAGTGGGCAGGTAGAACATCTACATCATAGTGTCTTTATAGTGGACAGGTAGAACATCTACATCATAGTGTCTTTATAGTGGACAAGTAGAACATCTACATCATAGTGTCTTTATGGTGGACATTAGAACATCTACATCATAGTGTCTTTATAGTGGACAGGTAGAACATCTGCGTCACAATGTCTTTATGGACCTCCTGCATCATAGTGTCTTTATAGAGGACAGGTAGAACATCTACATCATAGTGTCTTTATAGTGGACAGGTAGAACATCTGCGTCACTATGTCTTTATAGTGGACAGGTAGAACATCTACATCATAGTGTCTTTACAGTGGACAGGTAGAACATCTACATCATAGTGTCTTCATAGTGGACAGGTAGAACATCTACATCATAGTGTCTTTATGGTAGACAGGTAGAACATCTACATCATAGTGTCTTTATGGTGGACAGGTAGAACATCTACATCATAGTGTCTTTACAGTGGACAGGTAGAACATCTACATCATAGTGTCTTTATAGAGGACAGGTAGAACATCTACATCATAGTGTCTTTATAGTCGACATGTAGAACATCTACATCATAGTGTCTTTATAGAGGACATGTAGAACATCTACATCATAGTGTCTTTACAGTGGACATGTAGAACATCTACATCATAGTGTCTTTACAGTGGACATGTAGAACATCTACATCATAGTGTCTTTACAGTGGACAGGTAGAACATCTACATCATAGTGTCTTTACAGTGGACATGTAGAACATCTACATCATAGTGTCTTTACAGTCTACATGTAGAACATCTATATCATAGTGTCTTTATGGTGGACATGTAGAACATCTACATCATAGTGTCTTTACAGTGGACATGTAGAACATCTTCATCATAGTGTCTTTATAGTGGACATGTAGAACATCTACATCATAGTGTCTTTACAGTGGACATGTAGAACATCTACATCATAGTGTCTTTACAGTGGACAGGTAGAACATCTACATCATAATGTCTTTACAGTGGACATGCAGAACATCTACATCATAGTGTCTTTTTAGTGGACAGGTAGAACATCTACATCATAGTGTCTTTATAGTGGTCATGTAGAACTTCCACATGATATTGTCTTTATAGTGGACAGGTAGAACATCTACATCATAGTGTCTTTACAGTGGACAGGTAGAACATCTAATCATAGTGTCTTTATTGTAGACAGGTAAACTATCTGCATTATAGTGTCTTTATAGTGGACAGGTAGACAATCTACATCTTACTGTCTTTACAGTGGACATTTAGAACATCTACATCATAGTGTCTTTTTAGTGGATAGGTAGACAATCTACGTCTTAGTGTCTTCACGGTGGACAAGCAGACAGTCTATATCATAGTGTCTTATAGTGGACAGGTGGAACATCTACATCATAGTGTCTTATAGTGGACAGGTAGAATATCTACATCATAGTGTCTTATAGTGGACAGGTAGAGCATCTACATCATAGTGTCATATAGTGGACAGGTAGAATATCTACATCACAGTGTCTTATAGTGGACATGTAGAATATCTACATCATAGTGTCTTATAGTGGACAGGTAGAATATCTACATCATATTGTCTTATAGTGGACAGGTATAATATCTACATCATAGTGTCTTATAGTGGACAGGTAGAATATCTACATCATAGTTTCTTATAGTGGACATGTAGAATATCTACATCATAGTGTCTTATAGTGGACAGGTAGAATATCTACATCATAGTGTCTTATAGTGGACAGGTAGAATATCTACATCATAGTGTCTTATAGTGGACAGGTAGAATATATACATCATAGTGTCTTATAGTGGACAGGTAGAATATCTACATCATAGTGTCTTATAGTGGACATGTAGAATATCTACATCATAGTGTCTTATAGTGGACATGTAGAATATCTACATCATAGTGTCTTATAGTGGACAGGTAGAATATCTACATCATAGTGTCTTATAGTGGACAGGTAGAATATCTACATCATAGTGTCTTATAGTGGACAGGTAGAATATCTAAATCATAGTGTCTTATAGTGGACAGGTAGAATATCTACATCATAGTGTCTTATAGTCGACAGGTAGAATATCTACATCATAGTGTCTTATAGTGGACTGGTGGAACATCTACATCATAGTGTCTTATAGTGGACAAGTAGAATATCTACATCATAGTGTCTTATAGTCGACAGGTAGAATATCTAAATCATAGTGTCTTATAGTGGACAGGTGGAACATCTACATCATAGTGTCTTATAGTGGACAGGTAGAATATCTACATCATAGTGTCTTATAGTGGACAAGTAGAATATCTACATCATAGTGTCTTATAGTGGACAGGTAGAATATCTACATCATAGTGTCTTATAGTGGACAGGTAGAATATCTACATCATAGTGTCTTATAGTGGACAGGTAGAATATCTACATCATAGTGTCTTATAGTGGACAGGTAGAATATCTACATCATAGTGTCTTATAGTGGACAGGTAGAATATCTACATCATAGTGTCTTATAGTGGACAGGTGGAATATCTACATCATAGTGTCTTATAGTGAACAGGTAGAATATCTACATCATAGTGTCTTATAGTGGACAGGTAGAATATCTACATCTTAGTGTCTTATAGTGGACAGGTAGAATATCTACATCATAGTGTCTTATAGTGGACAGGTAGAATATCTACATCATAGTGTCTTATATTTCACAGGTGGAATATCTACATCATAGTGTCTTATAGTGGACAGGTAGAATATCTACATCATAGTGTCTTATAGTAGACAGGTAGAATATCTACATCATAGTGTCTTATAGTAGACAGGTAGAACATCTACATCATAGTGTCTTATAGTGGACAGGTAGAATATCTACATCATAGTGTCTTATAGTGGACAGGTAGAACATCTACATCATAGTGTCTTATAGTAGACAGGTAGAATATCTACATCATAGTGTCTTATAGTAGACAGGTAGAACATCTACATCATAGTGTCTTATAGTGGACAGGTAGAATATCTACATCATAGTGTCTTATAGTGGACAGGTAGAATATCTACATCATTGTGTCTTATAGTGGACATGTAGAATATCTACATCATAGTGTCTTATAGTAGACAGGTAGAATATCTACATCATAGTGTCTTATAGTAGACAGGTAGAGCATCTACATCATAGTGTCTTATAGTGGACAGGTAGAATATCTACATCATAGTGTCTTATAGTGGACAGGTAGAATATCTACATCATAGTGTCTTATAGTGGACAGGTAGAATATCTACATCATAGTGTCTTATAGTGGACAGGTAGAGCATCTACATCATAGTGTCTTATAGTGGACAGGTAGAATATCTACATCATAGTGTCTTATAGTGGACACGTAGAACATCTACATCATAGTGTCTTATAGTGGACAGGTAGAACATTTTTATTATAGAGTGAATGTACAATGTTTAAGCACTTGAGGTTATTTAGAAGAAAAAAAGAGGAAGATCGAGAGCATCAACTGCATTGCATCGGGTTTTATCTCATATGCATATGGCTTTGTCTCACTCCGCAGAACTGATAGCCGCCTATCGATAGCATTAAACAAAGCACGAATAGTGCAGCACTGGAGACGATCCCGAAAGCTTTCCGTAAAATTTGCACTCGAGAATTGTTCAGCTTATGTGATTGTTTCTACATTTAAATGATCAAGCTATTCAATTCTTGCTGAATTTTTGTTTCTTGTTTGTTTGCGATGATCTATTGGTTGTCTGTCCATTTGTGGACTGTAACTTTATTCTTGGACTTTTTGCGTGAGTGTCAGCTGTTCAGGGGGCAGGGTGTCGTTTCCTTGCCTTTCAGACAGATGCTTTCAGACTTCCAAGGAAATCTTAGTGTTTGATTTGTGTCTAAGATTTTATTCCTCTGATTATGTCAACGTGCACTTCATTGTCATTGTAGAGTGTAGTGTTTCTTTTATTATTTTCAACATCTTCTTCCAAACACACTTGTTATATTTATTCATCCCACCAGATAAAGAGCCCTGTATTTACATATTTCTTGTTTTCACATCAATATTCTTGATCTCTGAACGCTATATCTCTGTTTACATTTTTGATATTTTGAATACCCATGTTTTTAATCGACGTCACGAATGTGCTGGGGCTTGATATTTCAGTTAGAACATGATGCTATTATTTCTGGATTTATTTGATGTTTACGTTGCATCCGATGAATGTTTACCAATGCCAATTCAACGTGTATCGCTGACACCTTGATGAATGGTGAAGATTGGGGAAACCTTTAGGAACTGTTTCATCTTTGGATGGGTCGGTGTAGGAACTGTTTCAGGTTTGGATGGGTCAGTGTATGAACTGTTTCATCTTTGGATGGGTCGGTGTAGGAACTGTTTCAGGTTTGGATGGGTCGGTGTAGGAACTGTTTCAGCTTTGGATGGGTCGGTGTAGGAACTGTTTCAGCTTTGTATGGGTCGGTGTAGGAACTGTTTCAGCTTTGAATGGGTCATTGTAGGAACTGTTTCAGCTTTGGATGAGTCGGTGTAGGAACTGTTTCAGGTTTGGATGGGTCGGTGTAGGAACTGTTTCAGGTTTGAATGGGTCGTTGTAGGAACTGTTTCAGCTTTGGATGGGTCGGTGTAGGAACTGTTTCAGCTTTGAATGGGTCGTTGTAGCAACTGTTTCATCTTTGGATGGGTCGGTGTAGGAACTGTTTCAGCTTTGAATGGGTCGGTGTAGGAACTGTTTCAGCTTTGGATGGCTCGGTGTAGGAACTGTTTCAGGTTTGGATGGGTCGGTGTAGGAACTGTTTCAGGTTTGGATGGGTCGGTGTAGGAACTGTTTCAGCTTTGGATGGGTCGGTGTAGGAACTGTTTCATCTTTGGATGGGTCAGTGTAGGAACTGTTTCAGCTTTGAATGGGTCGGTGTAGGAACTGTTTCAGCTTTGGATGGGTCGCTGTAGCAACTGTTTCAGGTTTGGATGAGTCGGTGTAGGCACTGTTTCAGGTTTGGATGGGTCGCTGTAGCAACTGTTTCAGGTTTGGATGGGTCCGTGTGGAAATTTGTTCAGATGTTGCTGGCTGGGTCGGTGTAAGAAATTTTCAGGAAAGAATTAAATTTCTCCAAACTATAAGGTATTCATCTGTCATGAGATGGGGCGCCTGTAGTCCTACTGGTCCCGAGACAAGTCTGGCCATTTCTCGCGACAGATCCCGTACCAGCTGTCTGGGCAGGCCAGCACTGTGTAGATTAATTCAAGGGTAGAAAAGGGGGCGGGGCAACAAACGTAATAATGACATAGTTAGACCTTTGATCTTCCGCTTTATTTTTGTTTAGTGGTCTTACTGGCACCAGGCTGTGACCTAGTATCGTGATTTTGTCATCCTATTGATACCAGGTTGTAGCCAGATGTCGTGGCTTTGTCATCTCAATGACATCAGGTTGTAGCCCAGTGTCGTGGTCTTGTCATCTCAGTGATACCAGGTTGTAGCCCAGTCTCGTGGTCTTGTCATCTCAGTGATACCAGGTTGTAGCCCAGTCTCGTGGTCTTGTCATCTCAGTGATACCAGGTTGTAGCCCAGTGTCGTGGTCTTGTCATCTCAGTGATACCAGGTTGTAGCCCAGTGTCGTGGTCTTGTCATCTCAGTGATACCAGGTTGTAGCCCAGTGTCGTGGTCTTGTCATCTCAGTGATACCAGGTTGTACCCCAGTCTCGTGGTCTTGTCGTCTCAGTGATACCAGGTTGTAGCCCAGTGTCGTGGTTTTAAAAAAAAATGAAATAGGGACAAGAAGGTGACTTTTTTTTCCTCTGTTTATGGTTAGGAGCCGAGAATTGTGGTGGCGGTTTGGTCACGTCGTGGAGTTGAAGCCGAGTCACGTGGTGGATTTGTGGTCTAGTCACGTGGTGGCGTGGGCGCCTTAGTCTGGTTTTGGAGTCGAGGTCTAGTCACGTATAGTCCCGCTTACGTGTTGGAGTCCGGGTTTAGTCACGTGTTGGAGTCCAGATCTAGTTACGTGTTGGGGTTGGGGTCTAATCACGTGTTGGGGTACGGGTTTTATCACGTGTTGGGGGCCGTGTATAGTCACGTGTTGAAGTCCGGGTCTAGTCACGTGTTGGAGGCGTGTCTAGTCACCTGTTGGGGTCGGGGTCTAGTTACGTGTTGGATTCCGTGTGTAGTCACGTGTTGGGGTTGGCGTTTAGTCACGTGTTGGAGTCGGGGTCTGGTCACGTGTTGGGTCGGTGTCTAGTCACGTGTTGGGGTCGGGGTCTAGTCACTATTAGAGTCTGGGTCTAGTCACGTGTCATGGCTGAAACTTGTTTTTTTTTTTTTTTTTTGTCAGATCAGGCAGGTGTTCAGTGAAAACACTAGTTACACAAGTGTGGAGGTTTGGTCACATGTCACCTTGAGGTTTAACTGTTGTGTTCAAGATAGTTTTACATTTAAGATAAGTGTTGGTAAAAATGTCAAAGCTCCTAATTTGTCAGAATTTTTATTTTTTTTTTAATTTTGACGCTGCGATGCTTTGCTACAAGAAAACTTCCACACTATGCGTAGACCTGTGTGAGAGAAGGTTGTGGGGCTGGTGGTACATGAGCGATGCCTAGCTTTTCCTGGATCTGTGTGGTCGAGCGTGACGAGACTTGTGATGTCTTCTGGTCCTGATGGTGGCCGGCAGACTGTCAACATCTGTGGATGTGTGCTTCTCCGTGCTCTGCTCGGACGTCCCGCTGCTGCTTGAGGCTGGGGCAAACAAGAACGGATGAAACAGGCAGGAAAACAATAGACCAGGTGTAATGCTTTGATAGGACAAAATAGCAAATAGAATGGTATGGTCTGTGTGGGAGATAGAGGGTGATGTGAAATGTTGAACACTTTGAATGTGATGGCTTGGTTTCAAGACAGATAGCTCGAGACAGATGGTAGAGTGGCACTATTTGGAAAGAGGCTAAGATGACTAACTGATTTGTTAAGGAATATTAAGGAGAACAAAGGTGTACACGGAAGGAGAATGACGAAGAAGCAGAAGAAGGAGGAGGAGCAAGAAAAAGGAGCGAAAGATTACGAAGTGGAGAAGACGTAGGAAGAGTAGGTAGAGACAGCTAACTATATTTGTTTCTATATAGAGGGTTTCCAGCTTTCATGACTTCTTCTTCTTCTTCTTCTTCTTCTTCTTCTTCTTCTTCTTCTTCTTCTTCTTCTTCTTCTTCTTCTTCTTCTTCTTCTTCTTCTTCTTCTTCTACTTCTTCTTCTTCTTCTTATTATTATTATTATTATTATTATTATTATTATTATTATTATTATTATTATTTTTTCTTCTTCTTCTTCTTCTTCTTCTTCTTCTTCTTCTTCTTCTTCTTCTTCTTCTTCTTCTTCTTCTTCTTCTTCTTCTTCTTCTTCTTCTTCTTCTTCTTCTTCTTCTTCTTCTTCTTCTTCTTCTTCTTCTTCCTCTTCTTCATCTTCTTCTTCTTCTTCTTCTTCTTCTTCTTCTTCTTCTTCTTTTTCTTCTTCTTCTTCTTCTTCTTCTTCCTCAGCATTCCTGGCCCTTGAGGTTTATTGCTGCAGATAACACCCGCCTCCACTCATGCCGCTGTAGCCCGTCTCCGTCCAGTTGGTGACACCAAGTGTTTGCAGCTCAGCCTGGACAGTATCTCTTCATCGTCATCTTGGTCTGGCTCGTAGTCTACGATTATTCATCTCTCTTGTGTATGCAGTTTTCACCTCTCTGTCATCTGACTTTCTCTCAAAAGCCCCCCCCCCCCCCCCCTTCCCTCATTTCAGTCTATTATTCTAGGTTGTATTTCTTCTCTCAGCATGTTGGAGCAGTGTATTCTATGTTGTATTTCTTCTCTCAGCATGCTGGAGCAGTGTATTCTAGGTTGTATTTCTTCTCTCAGCATGCTGGAGCAGTGTATTCTAGGTTGTATTTCTTCTCTCAGCATGTTGGAGCAGTGTATTCTAGGTTGTATTTTTTCTCTCAGCGTGTTGGAGCAGTGTATTATATGTTGTATTTCTTCTCTCAGCATGCTGGAGCAGTGTATTCTAGGTTGTATTTCTTCTCTCAGCATGTTGGAGCAGTGTATTCTAGGTTGTATTTCTTCTCTCAGCTTGCTGGAGCAGTGTATTCTAGGTTGTATTTCTTCTCTAAGCATGTTGGAGCAGTGTATTCTAGGTTGTATTTCTTCTCTCAGCATGTTGGAGCAGTGTATTCTAGGTTGTATTTCTTCTCTCAGCTTGCTGGAGCAGTGTATTCTAGGTTGCATTTCTTCTCTCAGCATGTTGGAGCAGTGTATTCTAGGTTGTATTTCTTCTCTCAGCATGCTGGAGCAGTGTATTCTAGGTTGTATTTCTTCTCTCAGCATGTTTGAGCAGTGTATTCTAGGTTGTATTTCTTCTCTCAGTATGTTGGAGCAGTGTATTCTAGGTTGTATTTCTTCTCTCAGCATGTTGGAGCTGGAGCAGTGTATTCTAGGTTGTATTTCTTCTCTCAGCATGTTGGAGCAGTGTATTCTAGGTTGTATTTCTTCTCTCAGCATGTTGGAGCAGTGTATTCTAGGTTGTATTTCTTCTTTCAGCATGTTGGAGCAGTATTTTCTAGGTTGCTTTATTCTCTCAGCATGTTGGAGCAGTGTATTCTAGGTTGTATTTCTTCTCTCAGCATGTTGGAGCAGTATTTTCTAGGTTGCTGTTATTCTCTCAGCATGTTGGAGCAGTGTATTCTAGGTTGTATTTCTTCTCTCAGCATGTTGGAGCAGTGTATTCTAGGTTGTATTTCTTCTCTCAGCATGTTGGAGCAATGTATTCTAGGTTGTATTTCTTCTCTTAGCATGTTGGAGCAGTGTATTCTAGGTTGTATTTTTTCTCTCAGCGTGTTGGAGCAGTGTGTTCTATGTTGTATTTCTTCTTTCAGCATGCTGGAGCAGTGTATTCTAGGTTGTATTTCTTCTCTCAGCATGTTGGAGCAGTGAATTCTAGGTTGTATTTCGTCTCTCAGCATGCTGGAGCAGTGTATTCTAGGTTGTATTTCTTTTCTCAGCATGTTTGAGCAGTTCTTCTTCTTTGTGTTCACCAGCTGTACACTCTGGCGTAAAGTTCTGGTTGTTCGTCCACTTCTGGAATGCAGTCATGCTCCAGAACCTGAGTGTTGCATGTGCATCAGTTTTACAGATCTGATTCAATTGAATGCAGACTGCTGGTTCCTTGCCTCTCAGGCAGATGCACTCTGACTTCAAAGGAAGCTCCCCAGTTAGTCGACTCTTACGACATGCTTTTGGGGAGGCAGTGGGTCTATTCTTGTTTTCCCCACAATAGGGCCCCGGAACCCACACGGGGGTGTTTGAGCAGTGTATTCTAGGTTGTATTTCTTCTCTCAGTATGTTGGAGCAGTGAATTCTAGGTTGTATTTCTTCTCTTAGCATGTTGGAGCTGGAGCAGTGTATTCTAGGTTGTATTTCTTCTCTCAGCATGTTGGAGCAGTGTATTCTATGTTGTATTTCTTCTCTCAGCATGTTAGAGCAGTGTATTCTAGGTTGTATTTCTTCTCTCAGCATGTTTGAGCAGTGTATTCTAGGTTGTATTTCTTCTCTCAGTATGTTGGAGCAGTGTATTCTAGGTTGTATTTCTTCTCTCAGCATGTTGGAGCTGGAGCAGTGTTTTCTAGGTTGTATTTCTTCTCTCAGCATGTTGGAGCAGTGTATTCTAGGTTGTATTTCTTCTCTCAGCATGTTGGAGCAGTGTATTCTAGGTTGTATTTCTTCTTTCAGCATGTTGGAGCAGTATTTTCTAGGTTGCTTTATTCTCTCAGCATGTTGGAGCAGTGTATTCTAGGTTGTATTTCTTCTATCAGCATGTTGGAGCTGTATTTTCTAGGTTGCTGTTATTCTCTCAGCATGTTGGAGCAGTGTATTCTAGGTTGTATTTCTTCTCTCAGCATGTTGGAGCAGTGTATTCTAGGTTGTATTTCTTCTCTCAGCATGTTGGAGCAGTGTATTCTAGGTTGTATTTCTTCTCTCAGCATGTTGGAGCAGTGTATTCTAGGTTGTATTTTTTCTCTCAGCGTGTTGGAGCAGTGTGTTCTATGTTGTATTTCTTCTTTCAGCATGCTGGAGCAGTGTATTCTAGGTTGTATTTCTTCTCTCAGCATGTTGGAGCAGTAAATTCTAGGTTGTATTTCGTCTCTCAGCATGCTGGAGCAGTGTATTCTAGGTTGTATTTCTTTTCTCAGCATGTTTGAGCAGTGTATTCTAGGTTGTATTTCTTCTCTCAGTATGTTGGAGCAGTGTATTCTAGGTTGTATTTCTTCTCTCAGCATGTTGGAGCTGGAGCAGTGTATTCTAGGTTGTATTTCTTCTCTCAGCATGTTGGAGCAGTGTATTCTATGTTGTATTTCTTCTCTCAGCATGTTAGAGCAGTGTATTCTAGGTTGTATTTCTTCCCTGAGCATGTTGGAGCAGTGTAATCTAGGTTGTATTTCTTCTCTCAGCATGTTGGAGCAGTGTATTCTAGGTTGTATTTCTTCTTTCAGCATGTTGGAGCAGTATTTTCTAGGTTGCTGTTATTCTCTCAGCATGTTGGAGCAGTGTATTCTAGGTTGTATTTCTTCTCTCAGCATGTTGGAGCAGTGTATTCTAGGTTGTATTTCTTCTCTCAGCATGTTGGAGCAGTGTATTCTAGGTTGTATTTCTTCTCTCAGCATGTTGGAGCAGTGTATTCTAGGTTGTATTTCTTCTCTCAGCATGCTGGAGCAGTGTATTCTAGGTTGTATTTCTTCTCTCAGCATGTTGGCGCAGTGTATTCTAGATTGTATTTCTTCTCTCAGCATGTTTGAACAGTTAAATTTAATTCACTTCAATATTAGTCGTGACCACTGTTAGCTGAGAGTCAGAAAACATTACTGCTCTCTGACCTGTCCGCTATTTTTGTGCTGCTGGTCGGGTTGTCATCGAATCAGGGTAGACTTGGTGTTGTCAGTGTACTATCGCTCGTTGTTTTTAAGGATTCTTCTCGTTGGATTGCTCTCGAATCTGGCGTTTTTGCTCTGCTTTCCGGTTAGTAGGTTTGGTGCTCCGCTGTCATGGCGGGTTAAGGTAGGTTTGTTTGACCAGGTTGGGCGTTCAAGGAGGGAAGAAATGCTTGCCCTAAAAAGGACTGGCAGTTTGATGTCTAGGGCGGCTCTGCGTTGGGTTATAGATGGAACTCGGTGCTAATCTAGTGGGCCTCTTCTGCCTTGGCTGTCTGGCGCTGCTCTTGCATCGGGGTTCAGGTGGATTGGTGCTGGCGGGTTGGTTTCTGCCATTATTTTCTGGGTTCTGACGCCTGCCGTGTTTTCCGCCGAATCTTGATGTCCGGTTCTGACGCCTGCAGTGTTTTCCGCCGAATCTTGATGTCCGGTTCTGACGCCTGCCGTGTTTTCTGCCGAATCTTGATGTCCGGTTCGGTGTTTTGGGTCGGTTCTTTTGGGGACCATCGTACTTAGTCTGCTGGCTAGCTGTGCACCGAAGTACAAATATGGGTCTTGCCGTGGATATGTGCTCCTGCATTACCTGCACAAGGTATTGACCACAGAACCTGATAACTATCATGGATAGGCTGTCTCGGGTAGCGGTTTTCCTTTGTCTACTCGCAATGGTAGCCTGCCATATTGAGTTATTGAGATTCCATCAACAAATGCTTCAGTAGCCATCAACAAATGCTTCAGTAGTCATCAACAAGTGCTTCAGTAGTCATCAACAAATGCTTCAGTAGCCATCAACAAATGCTTCAGTAGCCATCAACAAATGCTTCAGTAGCCATCAACAAATGCTTCAGTAGTCATCAACAAATGCTTCAGTAGGTGTTCTCGTCAAACATCAATGGGGGTCGTCATTCTAGTGGTACCCACATAGATCTGCTTCGTGTACTACATCCTACAGGTGTTCACCTGGGGGTAGAATCGCTGCCATTGCCGAAGGGTTGGACCACAAGGATGTCCCAAGATCCACGATAAACTAGTGGACAGCTAGCTTGTCAAAACCGGGAAGGGACGGCTGGGAAAGGGGCTGGTGGGGGAGAGGAGTATATATATATATATATATATACGCACTAATTTCACTTTCCATTTGGGGAACTTGAGAGAAAAAAAAAAAGAGATTTGTGTTACCTAGCCAAAAGAGAAACACCTGCGTTATACAGTTGTCAAGACGACCGGCCGTCTGGTGATATTCAAATAGAAACGATTATGGAATGTTTATAAAGTATACATTATCTCCGTTCGGGTTCCGAACGCATTTGGGAGGAGGGGGGGGGCGGAGGGGTGGATAAAATAACCACTATTCCCTAACAAGCATGTGGTTAGAGTCGACCAGTAAGATAATTGTGCTTGGAAGTCAGTGTGCTTGTGTGTGAGAGGCGAGCAGTCAGATCATTGTGCTTGGAAGTCAGTGTGCTTGGAAGTCAGTGTGCTTGAAAGTCAGTGTGCTTGTGTGTGAGAGGCGAGCAGTCAGATCATTGTGCTTGGAAGTCAGTGTGCTTGGAAGTCAGTGTGCTTGGAAGTCAGTGTGCTTGTGTGTGAGAGGCGAGCAATCAGATCATTGTGCTTGGAAGTCAGTGTGCTTGGAAGTCAGTGTGCTTGGAAGTCAGTGTGCTTGGAAGTCAGTGTGCTTGTGTGTGAGAGGCGAGCAGTCAGATCATTGTGCTTGGAAGTCAGTGTGCTTGGAAGTCAGTGTGCTTGGAAGTCAGTGTGCTTGTGTGTGAGAGGCGAGCAGTCAGATCATTGTGCTTGGAAGTCAGTGTGCTTGGAAGTCAGTGTGCTTGGAAGTCAGTGTGCTTGGAAGTCAGTGTGCTTGTGTGTGAGAGGCGAGCAGTCAGATCATTGTGCTTGGAAGTCAGTGTGCTTGTGTGTGAGAGGCGAGCAGTCAGATCATTGTGCTTGGAAGTCAGTGTGCTTGGAAGTCAGTGTGCTTGTGTGTGAGAGGCGAGCAGTCAGATCATTGTGCTTGGAAGTCAGTGTGCTTGGAAGTCAGTGTGCTTGGAAGTCAGTGTGCTTGTGTGTGAGAGGCGAGCAGTCAGATCATTGTGCTTAGAAGTCAGTGTGTGCTTGTGTGTGAGAGGCGAGCAACTAGCAGTAAAGGCCAGTCACGGACCCTTGTCCACGCTTTGGGGAATATTGGCCATTTTGGGCTTTATCTATATTGTAGAGAGCAATCGGCATGGGTAGGTGATGTAGTCAGCATTACGCCAGCCGCCTTTACATCCCAGCACTGCAGCTGGTACCCTCTCAAGGCTGGGTTGACTTGTGAGCCAAGGTAATTTTTGAGAGGGGGAAACCAAAGTCTGCTTCAGTCAGGACCCGAATCTACGACCTTTCGATTTCAAGGCGAGCGTCTGGCTGCTACACCACTGCGACTGTAGAGGAACCAGTGGTCCGCATATAAATAAGCTAGATCTGGTATGTGTTTTCTTAACTCAAGTTCTAGAAGAAGACCAAAGTTTAGAAGAGGACGAAAAACCAGAACATTCCGCCAGAGTTTACAACCGGTAAACGGGTAGAAGAAGAGAAGAAAGACGACACACAGTCGTGTCTGATCTGTCTTGGTCACCGAGTGGACCTCGGGTTTCATGCCAAACTTAACTTGTTCTGACGGTTCCTATAAAACTGTGACATGCTGATTTTCTTTAAGTTCGCGTGTTTGACATTGCCTGCACTTAACCTCTGACCCCTTTGCCTTTGTGATACTCAAGCTGCGATATGCACCTGGCCACGTCGAATGAAGAATATCTTTGACCTACTTAAAACTCACCTGCCGAGCTAGAAGCTTCAGAACTTCGGAGAGTAAGAGAGACAGATTCCGTTGGGGATGAAGAGCCTGTTGAGTAGTCCGAGGCATCGGTTAGCGTGCTGTCCGCCCTGCGAGTCCTGGAGCTAGTCCGGTGTCTGTTCGAGATCACAGATGACCGCTCCGTCACAGTGTCCGCCATACTGACTTTCTCGGCTCTTGACGAACCTCGTATCTGTCTTTTGTTTGTCACACTTGTAACTTTGGCAGGAGGTCCCGTGACTTTGGCAGGAGGTCCCGTGACATTGGCATCAGGACCTGTGACTTTGGCATGAGGCCCTGTAGCAGCCTCTTGTTGCAGGCGCCAAGACTCCAGCCTGTGGATGAGAAACTGACTAGACACTGCCTCGTTCTGGGTGAAGGTTTTAGCCGGATCTACAGCTGCACTGCCAGTGCTCCCTGCCTCTTGTGTCTGAGGCACAGCACCCAGCAACTTACTGAAAGCACCGACCATGTTTCTCATGCTCCTTTGAAACAATCCTTGTGGTTTATTGTGCTTGCCAGCGTTCTGTGAGTCTGGCACTCCTGGCCCTGGGCTCCCCTCGCCAACCCGTGGCCACATGTCAACTTTGGCTAAGTAGGGCTGTGACTGTCGCTCTAGAGCAGCCTGGAAAAATCGATGCTGACGCTCAGAGAACGATGATCGGCCGCTTGTGTCGCCTTCATCGCCAGTCTCATCAATGGCTGAACTGGCAATGGTTATGCTGGTGGATTCAGACAACTCGCCCTCCGTCCCTGTCTCCGAGGATGCCTCGGTTTTGATCTTGGAAGTGTGAAGAGTGCTGCTGCCAGAAGTTAATGTCCCACTCTCGACGGATTCAGCTTCCGAGTCCCCGACCGTGCTGACCTCCACTCGTGGCGTTTCTATGGAGCTGGCTAGTGTGTGCCTCGACCTGGACACTCGCTCATCCCGATAAGGTTTTGTTCGAATTGAAGAACGCGGCGGTTTAAACACGTCCCTTGACGTCCTCGAGCTCCTGGCGTGTGCAGCTGCTAGTTTCGTGTTTGAATACGAGCTGCTGGTTTGAGAAAGTCCCAGCTCAGTAACAACCTGTAGGTTTCCCTTGCCAATGTTCTCATGGAGCGAACTGGTCTTAGCTCGTCCCAGCAACACCGGAGCCAGCAGAGCATGTTGTGTGTGGGCAGTGGTCACCGCCGAGCACTGACACTCCATAGAATACACAGACTGCATTCCACAGGCCGGACACACAACGCTGGTGGTACTTGTTCCAGGCTCACCCACAACAGATTTCCTCTCCTGCTGTGAGGTTCCTCTCTTGGGATGAGGTTCTTGTTGCAGATAGATCCCCTTATAAGGCAGCTCGCAGGACATACCCTCGCCTTTTGTGATGGATGGTGAACGTCTTGGACCGTGTGGATCTATCAGACCAGTTTCTAGACCTGCTGTCGTGGATATGGTAACGTCGACAAGAGTACTGCTTTTCGTGTCCCCGGCCCCATCTTGTGCGCTGTTAAGAGCGGTCCCTAGTTGAGCTTTGCCGTGTAACTCCGCCCTTGACTGAGGGCCTCCCAATTTAGCTCCCGATGCCAAAGCTCTGACCAGTTTACCAGGTGCTTCTGCGTCGCTCTCGCATATCAATTCTTCTAGTTGAAACTTGGTTGCCAGTGTGTCATGGTCTTGTCCCCGCATGGACACACACATGTCTGTTTTTGCTGCACTCTTTACTTTATTGTCCAGATCCAATGTCCTCTCAGGGAGGCTGTCTGGACTATGTCCGTGCGAGACCTTCCTGTTTGTCTGCACCAGGCTACTGGTCATCTCTTGGCCCATTCCCTTTGATGATATTGGACTAGAGTCTCTACTGGTTTTGGTATTCGTCATCATTTGTCCTCCCATCTTAGGATTCTTCTCCTGCTCTTCTTTCTCTATATTTCTCCTCTCTCCCGGAAAAGTATTTACTTTCCTATTGATATTTCTCAGCCACTTCATCTGAGCACTGTCCCTCAGTCTCTCCATCCGGACAGTTTTCCTGTGTGCCTCCATCTCTACGTTCTTCAGCAGTCCTTGTCGGATGTGTCTATTATGAATACGACCTTGATTTTTGTACGCCTTTCCTATCAGTATGTGCCCTCTCCGCTGCGCAGATGGAGCGCTGCTAGCTCGACCAGACGCCCCACGCAAACCTTTTGACTTGCCCAGAAACCTTGGATTGTAGAAGTACTGCGGGTAACGGCGGACTAACGAGGTCCAGTTGTCTGGCAACTGTCCGGTCTGCTGCATTTTCTTGGTGATGATTTTCTGTTTGTAGAAGACGAATGTCCCTAGCAAGAACCACATGGCGCCGCCCATGGCAAACAATCCCAGGAAAAGGATGATAGTCTGTGGAAGGAAGAACATTCATGTCTCAGAGGTGAGCTACAGGAGACGCAAAACCTACAGCAAGCAGAAAACCTTTGAGCTCATTGCACCACATAATATATTATTATTATTATTATGACTCATTCTTCCTCTTCTTCTTCTTCATCTTTTTCTTCTTCTTCTTCTTCTTCTTCTTCTTCTTCTTCTTCTTCTTCTTCTTCTTTTTCTGCTTTTTCTTTTTCTTCTTCTTCTTCTTCTTCTTCTTCTTCTTCTTCTTCTTCTTCTTCTTCTTCTTCTTCTTCTTCTTCTTCTTCTTCTTCTTCTTCTTCTTCTTCTTCTTCTTCTTCTTCTTCTTCTTCTTCTTCTTCTTCTGCTGCTGCTGCTGCTGCTGCTGCTGCTGCTTCTTCTGTTCTTGGTTTCTGCTAGAGCATTTGAGAGGCAGTCAGACTTTTTTTTTTTTTCGGACGCAAAATGGTAGCCATAGACAGTGGTAGTGTGGGTGGAGCAGTGGTACTATGGGTGGAGCAGTGGTAGTGTGGGTGGAGCAGTGGTAGTGTGGGTGGAGCAGTGGTAGTGTGGGTGGAGCAGTGGTACTATGGGTGGAGCAGTGGTAGTGTGGGTGGAGCAGTGGTAGTGTGGGTGGAGCAGTGGTACTATGGGTGGAGCAGTGGTAGTGTGGGTAAAGCAGTGGTACTGTGGGTGGGGCACAAATAGTGTAGGTGGAGTTGTAATACTGTTGGTAAAGCAGTGGTACTGTGGGTGGAGGAGTGGTAGTATCAGCGGCGCCGACATTATTCTTTGCAAACTCACCTGGTCTGTAGATATGTCGGCGTCCTCCGTGCTACTTGGCGGATGTCGGTCCTGGCTCAGGTGCTCACAGAAAAGGCCCGCCCTGCCAACATCACACCTCTGGCAATGTCCAGAGAAGCGATTGCAGACCCCAAAGAAACAATGCTGGCTGCAGTTCTTGCTGCAGTTGGGCCCATAGGTTCCCAAGGAACACATAACACCACATTGTTGCCCTCTAAAACCCGGACTGCAGCCGTTGGTACAGGAACCATTGATATGATGGCACACCATGCTGACAGCGCACGTCACAGCACACTCCGAGGCGCAGTCTTGCCCGTACCTTCCTGGAGGACACGCTTTCATGCAGTCGGCCCTGAAGTACCCGGGTTTGCATCCGCCGATACACGAGCCAGAAATGCGATGACAACTGCTGGCACAGTTTATCGAGCATTTCTGGTCGCAATCAAACCCGTAGAACCCGTCTGAGCATGGCGTGCTGCAGTGTGTACCTGTGTAGCCTTGCCCACACCGGAGACACGAGCCATCTTCAAGCGAACAGGTGTCACAGAGATCAGGACAAGTCTGCGCACATTCCAGGCCATGTTTGCGAGGTTGGCACAACTTGCAGTAACCGGTGTCTCGATAACAAGACCCTTCGCACACTAAAGAGCAGCTCTGATTGCATGACTGTCCGTACACACCTGGCACACACCTTTGGCACTCACCTTGGGAATGTTCACACTTTGCATCTAAACACACGCCTGAACACACTGCCGCACACACATTGTCAGCTGCACTGTTGAAACATTCCTGGCAGGCAGTCAGTGCTGTCTCGTTGCAGGCGTGAATACAAGAGTCGTTGAACGACCAGCAGGCTTTGATAATGCATGGACAATCTCTGGAGGGATCTGGACAACGGCTGTGCTCGAAGCCTTCTTCGCAGTTGTCCTGGCAGATAGATGGATACTGGCATGTTCTCAGTTGTTCAGTTGTCTTCCAACTGACCCCATGTACACAAGAGAGCAATGCCAGCTGGGCAGCTACACATAATGCTAGCGCAATCATTGACTGAAGCAGATGAGCGTTTCATACAAGAACTCTGTGTTTCCTCCATGATTTTTGAAATAATATTTCCTTTTTTGGGAGAACATAGACCACATGCATGGCGTTCACTAGAGCAACATCCACCCCGGGCACCAGATGTCACCTTCTTGTTGTGCGCACCAAATTGTGCATCAGACCAGGAGATGTGTGTAAACATATTCTTTCTTTCGCTGGAACCATTAGTTTCGAACTCTTCGCTGGCTGCTGAAGATGGCGAAAGAGCGCTTATGGAAATGACCCAAGTGCTGTGATGTCAGTTCTTGAATGAAATCAAATTAAATCGCTGTAACTGGCCTCGATTATCTATGACATTTTTCTCCGGCGCATTAGCTTCACCGGCTGTGTGCTGCAGACAAGTCCAGGGTCTCTTGTGTGCTGTAGACCAGTCCAAAGTTTCTTGTGTGCTGTAGACCAGTCCAATGTTTCTTGTGTGCTGTAGACCAGTCCAATGTTTCTTGTGTGCTGTAGACCAATCCAGGGTCTCTTGTGTGCTGTAGACCAGTCCAGTGTCTCTTGTGTGCTGTAGACCAGTCCAATGTTTCTTGTGTGCTGTAGACCAATCCAGGGTCTCTTGTGTGCTGTAGACCAGTCCAGGGTCTCTTGTGTGCTGTAGACCAGTCCAGGGTCTCTTGTGTGCTCTAGACCAGTCAAGGGTCTCTTGTGTGCTGTAGACCAGTCCATGGTCTCTTGTGTGCTGTAGACCAGTCCAATGTCTCTTGTGTGCTGTAGACCAGTCCAGGTTCTACGTGTGCTGTAGACTAGTCCAATGTCTGTGTTTGCTGTAGACCAGTCCTAAGGTCTGCGTGTGCTGTAGACCAGTCCAATGTCTGTGTGTGCTGTAGACCAGTCCAGGTTCTACGTGTGCTGTAGACCAGTCCAGGTTCTACGTGTGCTGTAGACCAGTCCAATGTCTGTGTGTGCTGTAGACCAGAATAAGGTCTGCGTGTGCTGTAGACCAGTCTAAGGTCTTGTGTGCTGTAGACCAGTCCAATGTCTGTGTGTGCTGTAGACCAGAATAAGGTTTGCGTGTGCTGTAGACTAGTCCAATGTCTGTGTTTGCTGTAGACCAGTCCTAAGGTCTGCGTGTGCTGTAGACTAGTCTAATGTCTTGTGTGCTGTAGACCAGTCTAAGGTCTCTTGTGTGCTGTAGACCAGTCTAAGGTCTTGTGTGCTGTAGACCAGTCTAAGGTCTCTTGTGTGCTGTAGACCAGTCTAAGGTCTGCGTGTGCTGTAGACCAGTCTAAGGTCTTGTGTGCTGTAGACCAGTCTAAGGTCTGCGTGTGCTGTAGACCAGTCTAAGGTCTTGTGTGCTGTAGACCAGTCTAAGGTCTCTTGTGTGCTGTAGACCAGTCTAATGTCTTGTGTGGCGCTGCCACTGTTGTTTCTCTGGATCACTGGGGTGAAATGGGTGTGTTTACAGGCTGCCTGGTCGACATGCTCCACTATTTCAGCAGGTTCTGAATGAAAACCATTTAGATAGTGACCTTCAGAAGGTTTGTTTGCGCTCAGGTGTCCTCGTGCACCTTCAGAGGTGGAGAGCTGAATGTATTTAAAGATATTTAAAACACGGAATTCCACCGTAGATGTAAATAATCCAAACAGAAATCAAATACTACACAGTTTGTTGACTGGCCTAAGAGATGGCAAGACTTGAACATGCATGATCGACCAGGTCAGTGGAAAGTGATGGTCACTCTTGACCGATGTTTGAGCTAAATCCTAACATGCCAGGATGTCCGTGGCAACCGCCAGATGATCTCAGAGACTGCACCTGACGCGAGGTTTGTACTGATGCCAATCATCACCAAAAATACTTGTGCACATGGCACTTGCTGATGATGAGTTCTGATAAAACAGAGCCAAAGACTAGGTTAGTCATATATATATATATATATATATATATATATATATATATATATATATATATATATATATATATATATATATATATATATATATATATCAACGTTTGTGTGTTTGTTTGCCCCCTATAGACTCAGAAACTACTGAACCGATTTAGCTGAAATTTTCAAGATATGTTTGTTTTGATACTGGATTTTGAACCATCGTGGTTTGAAATTCAACCTGTCACTGTTAGAAATAGGTGACCACAATTTAAGCCATAATATTCGCAACTAATATTTATAACTTTAGTGATTTCTAATTATAGCCACGTTACGTGGGATCGATTTACCGTACATGCGCAGTAGTGACGCTCTATCGTCACATCCGCCCGCAATGAAAATGTCTATCGGTTTTTAGTTGTGTTATCAAGAAATATATAAAAAGGTAAGAGCATTTATTTAAGTAACATTAGTCAGTATGTACATGTTTTTTGTTTAATTTTAAACAAATGTGGACCACTTCTTAAATCCAGCAATAATAAATGTATACACATTATCATTTTTGTTTAATTTTAAACAAATGTGGACCACTTTTTAAATCCCGCAATGATAAATGTATACACAATATCATTAACTATTATCGTCTTTCTCATACCCGATAGTCGATACCCATGAGTACCACAAGTAGTACACAGTTTTGGTTGGCTTTCTTCTGTTATTCAAACGAATTATATAAATTTACACGACATTCTTCTCAGGTCAGTGTTAGAATCTAGAAATATCTCAACAGGTGAGCGCATTTCTTACAGTGACATCAGCCATTATGTACATTTTTTTAACTTTAAATGCATGTGTGGACCACTCCTTAAATCTCACAATGATAAATGTATGCACATTATCTGTTGGCGTTCTCATATTGTCTTATATTCCTTCTTTTCTTACTATTTGCTACCCAGTTTCTATGCATTTCCTCTTGAGTCAAAATAGATTGTTATCTCATGCTCATATTTTCATTTATTTCAGTGATACTTCAAGTCACATTTCATTCAGTGCGTGAGGACAAACAAGCTATTGATGATCAGCGCTCACAAAATTCGCAGTTATGCTTCCCAAACGACAAGCGATTGGCCCATCTACTCATAAAACACGCAAGAGAATGGCATTATTTGCTTCAGAAAGAGACGAGCAACGTGGGGTAAGACTGGAAACCATTCGAGAACGCACTGCTGATGCCCATTCATCTCAATCAGACCAGCAACGGAAAGCAAGACTCGAAAACGTTCAAATGCGCACTACTTTATCCAGGCGAACACTGCATGTTGATTTGAATCTTGGTGCATTCCATTACACCAGCAATTGTGATTGGTCTTCATCTCATTCATTCATTCATTCAGTAGCATGTCCCTCGCGGAACCTCGCTGCCATAACAACCCTCTGGAAAACCTTCCTATCCTGAGCAAGATGTCCTGCGTCTGATACACCCATCTGGAGATCATCTGCCACATCCTGCACCCATCTTCTCCTTGGCCTTCCTCTTCCTCTCTTCCCAGGCATATACCCCTCCATTATTGTTCTCTCTAGACTTCCATGACGTTTCAAGTGACCAAAATATTTCAATTTTCTTTGTTTTATTGTCTTTACTAGCCAACCCTCTTCAATATTCAGCTCTTGAAGTATGGATGCATTTGTTCTTTTCTTTACCCAAGATATTCTTAGAACCTGTCTGTAACATTTATATTCAAATGCATTTATGCGCTGTTCCGCTTGTTTAGTAAGTGTCCAGGTCTCACAGGCGTATGTTGCAATGGGAAAGATGCATGCTCTTAAAAATCTGACCTTTGTAATTCTATCTGTACAATTCCATAATTTATTCAGTTGTTTTAGTCTTTGAAGAGCAATTGATAGTCGCCGTTTAATTTCTTTCATTGTGTCACCATTGTTGGTAACCAGTGACCCAAGATATTCGAAATTTTCCACCACTTCCAATCTTTCCTCATTAACATATATTTCCTTCTCCATGGCAGTTTTGTTTGTATGCATTATCTTTGTTTTTGCTATGTTAAGAAATAAGTTATGATTTTCACTATTTCTTTGGAGTGAGGTTAATAAGTTTTCTAAACCATTTTGTGATGTTGATAGTAATACTGTATCATCAGCATAACGAATTTCTGGTATTTCATTACCACCGATGTTTAGGGCATCATATTGTTCCTTGTTTATATCATCTCTTACATTTCTCATTATATTTTCGGCGTACAGGTTGAACAAATACGGTGACAGCACACATCCCTGACGGACTCCTTGCTTGATGCCAAACCAGTCTGATGTCTCTCCATCTATTCTGACTGCTGCTTGTTGGTCTTGATAGAGCATTTTAATGAGCTGCACTATATGTGATGGAAAGCCCATATTCCTCATGATTTCCCAAAGCTTCTGATGTTGTACACAGTCTTCATCTACTCTCGCTTATTGGCAAAATGGATAAATTGTGCGTACATTGCAGTGCCTCCAAATTTAAGAATGACATGCCGGGTGTGTGCTGCGCTGGTGGAAAAGTTAAATGGCCAGTATTACATTCACCACCCGAACCATTATCATCATTGGTAGTAGGTGACACAGGCCAGTCGACACATTTCTTGGCAAACATAAGTACATTTGCAAATATGTCAACAAAGGAGGCGATATGGCAGTCTTTGGAGTGGGACATGCAGCTGCATCTATCGATGAAATCAAGCAATATCAGCTGGGGCGCTACATTAGTAGCAATGAAGCGGTATGGCGCATTTTCTCATTTCCAATTCATGAATGACATCCAGCAGTTGTTCATTTGGCAGTGCACCTTGACAATGGACAGCGCGTGTACTTTACTACAGAGAATGCACATGCACGAGCATTGTTACCACCGCCAACCACGTTAACTGATTTTTCTCATTGTGTAGAGATATGTTTGCAAAGACACTACTTTACTCTGACCTGCCAATATACTACACATGGAATGCATCAGCTAAAATGTTTCAACGTTGCAAGCAAGGTCAAGCGGTTGACGGACATCTTAATTTATATTCTACTGATATTTTAGGCCGTCTGTACACTGTTCATCCCAAAAATGCAGATTGCTTTTAATCAACAAACGGGGACCGGCATCCTTCCAGGACTTGAGAACAGATTATGGTAAAGTATGCGCTACTTACAGTGAAGGTTGCCAAGAATTAAATCTTCTTGAAAATGATGCACATTGGGACACTTCACTCGCCGATGCTTCGAATACTGCTTGACCACAGCAAATACGCACATTATTTGAAATAATATTAACAACTTGCTTCCCATTCATTCCAAAAGAGCTTTGGGAAAAATACAAAGACTACATGAGTGAAGACATCCTGGCGTGAAACGAAGCATGATCAGGACCTTCAATTCATACCAAATGTATATAATGAGGCATTTGTTTGCATTGAGGACATATGTTTGGCAATAACTAACAAAGCACTGGTTCAGGTGGGACTGGCTCCACCAGAACAATCTGCAAACAACCTTTTCGATCGTGAGTTGCCATAAATCCGAACATCTAAGACAAATTACCAGGCGGTGTGAAAACGTATAAGTCTATCGATACTGTAATGAATCAGGACGAAATTGTTAATTATCCAACTGAGTTCTTAAATTCACTTGATTTGCCAGGCATGCCACCCCACATTTTAACCGTGAAAATTGGCGTGCCCATCATTCTTCTCAGAAACATCAATCCGCCACGTCTTTGCAATGGTACCAGGCTTTCAGTGAAAAGGCTGATGCTCAATATCATCGAAGGTACAATTTTAAATGGGAAATTTAAGGGCGAGAATATACTTTTGCCACGCATCCCAATGATTCCAACATACATGCCATTTGACTTCAGACGCTTGCAGTTTCCGGTGCGACTCGCCTTTGCAATGACCATAAACAAATCACAGGGACAATCCCTACAAGTGTGTGGACAACGTTTGGAACATCCATGCTTTTTACATGGACAGCTATATGTTGCCTGTTCACGCGTCGGAAAACCTTATAATTTATTTGTGTACGCGCCAGACGGAAGAACAAAGAACATTGTTTACCCAAAAACACTTCAGTAAACACATTTTTAAAGTTAAATTACCGGCACAATGATCCAATATAATTACATTTTGTTAAAGCGATTTTCCTTTCAATTCACTTTCTATTGTAGCAACGCGTGCAGGGTTGTTTACAGCAATTAGCAAATGTGCTCATTTCGTAATTATGGTGCATTTTTCCTCTTTTCATTGCTTTTCATTAGGGTAATTTTTCCAACTACTTCGATGAAGGAGAAAGTAGTATGTGAACTGGGGGATGGGTGGTTACAATAAACTGTTTACTGAGATAGATTTAAGTTACAGTAACTGCCTTACCCACTCATAGTTTTATTAGCTGTGGTTTAGCTGTTGCACTGTACATCGGTAGCGTGAAGCGAAGACACATGTCTATGTTCTCTATTTTCCATGTAGCCAAATTACGCCACAGCAACGCGTGGCCGGGTACAGCTAGTATATATATATATATATATATATATATATATATATATATATATATATATATATATATATATAAACACACAGCTGTGTACTTTTCTCAACTCTTAGCACTGCTGTGGATGTGTAAATCTCATACCTCTCTTTTGCACGAGATAGCTCTATCATTTGAACAACCGACACGTTGGCACAGATGAGTGTGTATGTTTATGTATGTGTATGTGTGTGGGCGTGCGCGTCCGCATACACACTTAAATGAGTGTCTGTGAATGTATATCTCCACATGTGCAAATGTTGCTGACCATCTGCAGGTGCAAGATGAAGTTCGGCTCGTGGACCTACGACGGGGACCAGGTGGACCTTGTCCACACTTGTGCTAAAACCAACCAAGCAAACGTCACCATCAGGAACGGCATTGACCTCCGCGACTTCTACCCCAGTGTGGAGTGGGACATCCTGGAAGTGGACGCCGTGAAGAACGTCCGCGAGTACCCGTGCTGCACGGAACGCTACCCAGACATCACCTTCAGCGTCACCATGAGGAGGAAGACGCTCTTCCACACTGTCAACCTCATCATTCCCTGTGTAGCCATCTCCTGTCTGACAGTGCTGGTCTTCTACTTGCCCTCGGACTCGGGCGAGAAGATCACTCTGTGTATATCGATCCTGCTGTCGTTGACCGTGTTCTTTCTGCTGCTGGCGGAGATCATCCCGCCGACTTCCATCGTAGTGCCGCTCATCGGCAAATATCTGCTCTTCACCATGATACTGGTCACCCTGTCGATTATTGTCACAGTGATCGTTCTCAATGTCCACTTCCGCTCGCCGGCCACACACAGTATGTCTCCCTGGGTACGACGTGTGTTCCTAAACATCCTACCTCGCCTGCTTATTATGCGCAGGCCCCACGAGGAGCCGGAGACCAAGCCGCCCAGGAGAGTGGTCATACGGACGTGTAACGGGCTTGAACTATGCAACGCCTCAGACATCTCCTCGCGACTGCGTGGCGGCTATCACTATGATGACAGCATGACCTCCAGGGGTCGGAGACCACACACCATGGAAGGGTTACTCTCCATGGATTACATAGAGGAGCGGGGCGGCACCACTCTCAGGAGGAAACCCTACTCCAAGGAGATTATGGAAGCCATAGAATCTGTGACCTTCATCGCCGAACATTTAAAGAGGGAGGATCATGATTCATCTGTAAGTACGGAACATATGTTGCGTCTGTTTCATCATTTATATATATATATATTTTCATCGCTTACTTTACTGTAGTTAGTGTTTGGCAGGGAAATGGTTTGCCCACTTAAAGAGAATGCCTTGTGACACCATACCATACAAAGCATACATGGAAAGAGAAGAAGGACGTAGAGCACGAGGTAGACCAAGAACAAGATGGAAGGATAACATCAGAGAAACTCTACAACAGCACCATGTGCCTATGGTCAAGGCGGCCAGAAGAGCTAGAAACAGAACCTTATATCTCCCTCGACACCCACAGCGGTAAAAGAGGAAGTGAAGAAGAAGAAGAAGTGTTTGGCTTGTGCAATCATGTTCATTAATAAGTCGATTGGCATAAGCAGATGCAAGAAAAGATTTAAAACCGAACGAAAAGTATATTAGAAAGATTCATAATATAACAGATACAAACAAAACGTGAACGTTGCGGCTATAAAGCCTTCCTCAGCACATACAAATCAAACAATACTACACAGATACACAAAATCACTTAGCTGGTATCTCGAAACAGCCGAGACGGTAGTTTCTCAGCAGAATGACTACAGGTGTCGGCTGGGGGAATAAATACCCCCTGTGGAGTATCAGGGACAATAACTGGGCGGTTGGAGATAAAACTGGGATGGCAGTTCATCCCCTGGGAGAAGTAAATGCAGCTCCACATTTATGTATTTTCCAGATATGTGTATATTTTTCTTTAGCGGCTGGAACAAACTTGGGCAGTTATGAGTTTGTCGTCTGCTGACGCTAGGACAACAATTCGAGGATAGTTTCCAGAGTGTTTGTGTCATCTCTGTGCTGGATGTCACTTTGTGTTTGTGTCATCTCTGTGCTGGATGTCACTTTGTGTTTGTGTCATCTCTGTGCTGGATGTCACTTTGTGTTTGTGTCATCTCTGTGCTGGATGTCACTTTGTGTTTGTGTCATCTCTGTGCTGGATGTCACTTTGTGTTTGTGTCATCTCTGTGCTGTATGTAACTTTGTGTTTGTGTCATCTCTGTGCTGGATGTCACTTTGTGTTTGTGTCATCTCTGTGCTGGATGTCACTTTGTGTTTGTGTCATCTCTGTGCTGGATGTCACTTTGTGTTTGTGTCATCTCTGTGCTGGATGTCACTTTGTGTTTGTGTCATCTCTGTGCTGTATGTAACTTTGTGTTTGTGTCATCTCTGTGCTGGATGTAACTTTGTGTTTGTGTCATCTCTGTGCTGGATGTCACTTTGTGTTTGTGTCATCTCTGTGCTGTATGTAACTTTGTGTTTGTGTCATCTCTGTGCTGGATGTAACTTTGTGTTTGTGTCATCTCTGTGCTGGATGTCACTTTGTGTTTGTGTCATCTCTGTGCTGGATGTCACTTTGTGTTTGTGTCATCTCTGTGCTGGATGTCACTTTGTGTTTGTGTCATCTCTGTGCTGGATGTAACTTTGTGTTTGTGTCATCTCTGTGCTGGATGTAACTTTGTGTTTGTGTCATCTCTGTGCTGGATGTCACTTTGTGAGCTCTGGCCTATTCTTCTACACTTCACTTCACTGACTGGTTTACTGACTGATTTGTTCACTGATTTACTGGCTGATGGGTTCACTGATTTTTTTATTGATAGATACACTGACTGATTTACAGACTGATTAATTTATTGACTGACTTTTTTTTATTGATTAATGGATTACTGACTGACTGATTCGCTGAGTGATGGATTCACTGACTGAATTATTTCCTGACTAATGGATTAACTGACAGATTTAATTATAGATGGATTCACTGACAGATATACTGACTGATGGATTCACTGACTTATGGATTTACTAACTGATTGACATCAAATGTCCCTTTAGCTGATAATTAATAAGCTTCTGTCCAATCAGGGATAATTACCTGAGAGGGAGCGGAGCGGCGACGGCGGCGGCCAGCAAGAGGCGGCACGCACCGCCGACACAGATGACTGGCCATTAGCCGCCGAAAGTATAGAGGCGCGGTCGCGTGACTCTCAGAGACCGTGTTCCGGTCTGAGGGACTTACACGATAAAATAATGGCTCTCTTCCAATCATTTCGGGCCCTAGTAGTTGAAAACGTGGGCATGTCAGAGACAAGTTCAGCTATGTATGTTTTCCTTGTATATGGACTGTCATTATGTCCTACCCCCCCCCCCCCCATCACACCCTACCCCTTCTCTCTCTCTCTCTCTCTCTCTCTCTCTCTCTCTCTCTCTCTCTCTCTCTCTCTCTCTCTCTCTCTCTCTCTCTCTTTGAGTGTCTTGTTGTGTTTATGTGCATGTGTGTGTTTATGTGTGTATTTCTATATGCGTGTGTCCAGGAAATACTAGATAATTGGCATTGAGTGTGAGTTCTGTCAGCACAATTTAAACTGATGACAGGATTCTAAAATGTCATAACTGGCAACCTCACAATTCAACGAGGTAGAACTCTTTTTGATTCACACAGTGAAATGTCGCCATTATCTGATACTGCTAGGTGTTTGCTGTTCCTGCATTTGTTGTGAGAGCTAGAGATAATGGGTGTTGTTGCATCGCTGTTGGAGAATCTTGTATAGACTGAGTCTGTCTATTGTGGTTGTTTTACAGCAACAGTTGATCAACCGCTAGTTGGTGTCAACGTCAGCGGTCTAGTGTCTTCACAGGATGGGTCAGACAGTCAAAAACACACACACACACACTCACACACACATACACGTAGGTGTTTTCATTCTGACAGGTAGATCATTACAAATCTGTTATCCTCCGCTTTGATCTTTTCTGAGCTGTCTTCTCGACAAAGTTGCATTACCTGAAACACAACCGTGTTAGAGATGTTGTGAACGCCTTTCGTAATTCCGTGGTACGCGGTTCATTTCCAGCTGCGGGCGATGTGGGATCAGCCAGCTTTGCAACATTAGTATCGATACTCAGCATGTACTGGCGAACTGCTGAGCGTAAAACTGCAAAGCAAAGAGTCAACAAATGCAGCTCTTGGTGTCGTCAAATCTCAGCCAATATACCTCCAACTGTTGACAACCTTATCCCACCAAAAGAAGTACAATTGTTTCGTGGCCTGGCTAAGAGCTAAACAAGTGTGTCCAGTCGTCATGTTTACTCTAGATGTTTGTTTCCATTTGTTTGTTCTTTTCTTGACTTGTTGTCTTTCTTGTTTTAGCTCCCCAGGATATGGAGACGGAAGTATCCGGTACAGTACATTTGTGCGATTACTTTCTAAACTGTTTATTTCTTCTTTTTTTTTTAAGCTTTTTGTTTCCTTGTTTTGAGGTGGCGGTAAATGCATCCATTAACCATTGTTCTTAACAGATTTTTTTATAACTGATTTATCTAACCCACTTCACTAACCCACTTCTCTAACCCACTTCTCTAACCCACTTCTCTAGCCCACTTCACTAACACACTTCTCTAACCCACTTCTCTAACCCACTTCTCTAACCCACTTCTCTAACCCACTTCTCTAACCCACTTCTCTAGCCCACTTCACTAACCCACTTCTCTAACCCACTTCTCTAACCCACTTCTCTAACCCACTTCACTAACCCACTTCACTAACCCACTTCTCTAACCCACTTCTCTAACCCACTTCACTAACCCACTTCTCTAGCCCACTTCTCTAACCCACTTCTCTAGCCCACTTCACTAACCCACTTCTCTAGCCCACTTCTCTAGGCCACTTCTCTAACCCACTTATCTAGCCCACTTCACTAACCCACTTCTCTAACCCACTTCTCTAACCCACTTCTCTAGCCCACTTCTCTAGCCCACTTCTCTAACCCACTTCTCTAGCCCACTTCACTAACCTACTTCTCTAACCCACTTCTCTAACCCACTTCTCTAACCCACTTCTCTAACCCACTTCTCTAGCCCACTTCACTAACCCAATTCTCTAACCCACTTCTCTAACCCACTTCTCTAGCCCACTTCACTAACCCACTTCTCTAACCCACTTCTCTAGCCCACTTCACTAACCCACTTCACTAACCCACTTCTCTAGCCCACTTCACTAACCCACTTCTCTAGCCCACTTCTCTAACCCACTTCTCTAGCCCACTTCACTAACCCACTTCTCTAACCTACTTCTCTAGCCCACTTAACTAACCCACTTCACTAACCCACTTCTCTAGCCCACTTCACTAACCCACTTATCTAGCCCACTTCTCTAACCCACTTCTCTAGCCCACTTCACTAACCCACTTCTCTAGCCCACTTCTCTAGCCAACTTCACTACGCCCCTTTACCAACCGACTTCAATAACCCACTTCACTAACCCACTTCTCTAGCCCACTTCACTAACCCACTTCTCTAGCCCACTTCTCTAGCCCACTTCACTACGCCCCTTTACCAATCGACTTCAATAACCCACTTCACTAACCCACTTTGATAACAAACTTCACTAACCCACTTCTCTAACCCACTTCACTAACCCACGTCTCTAACCCACTTTTTACCCATAATGTAACGGAAACCCACGTACTGTAGCTGCACCCTCTAAACTGATGCAATAATTGTCGTCTGTTCTACATCACTGTGTGTGTTCTATATCACTGTGTGTGTTCTACATCACTGTGTGTGTTCTACATCACTGTGTGTGTTCTACATCACTGTGCGTATTCTACATCACTGTGTGTGTTCTACATCACTGTGTGTGTTTTACATCACTGTGTGTGTTCTACATCACTGTGTGTGTTCTACATCACTGTGTGTGTTCTACATCACTGTGTGTGATCTACATCACTGTGTATGTTCTACATCACTGTGTGTGTTCTACATCACTGTGTGTGTGTTCTACATCGCTGTGTGTGTTCTACATCACTGTGTGTTTTCTACATCACTGTGTCTGCTCTACATCACTGTGTGTGTTCTACATCACTGTGTGTTCTACATCACTGTGTCTGCTCTACATCACTGTGTCTGTTCTACATCACTGTGTCTTTTCTACATCACTGTGTGTGTTCTACATCACTGTGTCTTTTCTACATCACTGTGTGTGTTCTACATCACTGTGTGTGTTCTACATCACTGTGTGTGTTCTACATCACTGTGTGTGTTCTACATCACTGTGTGTGTTCTATACATCACTGTGTGTGTTCTACATCACTGTGTGTGTTCTACATCACTGTGTATGTTCTACATCACTGTGTCTGTTCTACATTACTGTGTCTGTTCTACATCACTGTGTGTGTTCTACATCACTGTGTCTTTTCTACATCACTGTGTGTGTTCTACATCACTGTGTGTGTTCTACATCACTGTGTGTGTTCTACATCACTGTGTGTGTTCTACATCACTGTGTGTGTTCTATACATCACTGTGTGTGTTCTACATCACTGTGTGTGTTCTACATCACTGTGTATGTTCTACATCACTGTGTCTGTTCTACATTACTGTGTCTGTTCTACATCACTGTGTCTGTTCTACATCACTGTGTGTGTTCTACATTAGTGTGTGTTCTACATCACTGTGTGTGTTCTACATCACTGTGTGTGTTCTACATCACTGTGTGTGTTCTACATCACTGTGTGTGTTCTATATCACTGTGTCTGTTCTACATCACTGTGTGTGTTCTACATCACTGTGTGTGTTCTACATCACTGTGTGTGTTCTACATCACCGTGTCTGTTCTACATCATCGTGTCTGTTCTACATCACTGTGTCTGTTCTACCTCACTGTGTGTGTGTTCTACTTCACTGTGTGTGTTCTACATCACTGTACGTGTTCTACATCACTGTGTGTGTTTTATCACTGTGTGTGTTCTACCTCACTGTGTGTGTTTCACATCACTGTGTGTGTTCTACATCACTGTGTGTGTTCTACATCACTGTGTGTTTTCTACATCACTGTGTGTGTTCTACATCACTGTGTGTGTTCTACATCACTGTGTGTGTTCTACATCACTGTTTCTGTTCTATATAACTGTGTGAGTTCTTCGTCACTGTGTGTATTTTATGTCACTATGTATGTCCCACTTTACTGTGTGCTCTACATTATTGTGTGTTTTCTCCGTCGCTCAATGTGTTATACGTCGCTGTGTATGAGTTCTGTGTCACTGTACAACGCACTGGATACAACACACTCTACACAACACATGGAACATAACACATTTTACAAACACACACGATACAGTACAGTTGACACAGTAAACTAGACAAAACACAACTGAAACAACACACTCGACACAGTACACTGGACACAGTACACTGGACAAAACACAACAGAGCCACCGGTCGTTAACGTTAACTGTCGTCAGACTGTCATGCGGGAGTCACCGGTCATTAACTGTCGTCAGACTGCCATGCGGGAGCCACCAGTCGTTAACTGTAGTCACACTGCCATGCGGGAGCCACTGGTCGTTAACTGTCGTCACACTGTCATGCAGGAGCCACTGGTCGTTAACTGTCGTCACACTGCCATGCGGGAGCCACTGGTCGTTAACTGTCGTCACACTGTCATGCGGGAGCCACCGGTCGTTAACTGTCGTCACACTGTCATGCGGGAGCCACTGGTCGTTAACTGTCGTCACACTGCCATGCGGGAGCCACTGGTCGTTAACTGTCGTCACACTGCCATGCGGGAGCCACTGGTCGTTAACTGTCGTCACACTGCCATGCCGGAGCCACTGGTCGTTAACTGTCGTCACACTGCCATGCGGGAGCCACCGGTCGTTTACGTTAACTGTCGTCACACTGTCATGCGGGAGTCACCGGTCGTTAACTGTCGTCAGACTGCCATGCGGGAGCCACCAGTCGTTAACTGTCGTCAGACTGTCATGCGGGAGCCACTGGTCGTTAACTGTCGTCACACTGCCATGCGGGAGCCACCGGTCGTTTACGTTAACTGTCGTCACACTGCCATGCGGGAGCCACCGGTCGTTAACACTAACTGTCATTTCTCTGAAAGACAACCTGTGTTGTCTCCAAATATTAAACTATCTGTATCTACACTTCCTAAGAGTTATGGCTAGCAAACTGGCTTGTGTTCGAATTGTGTTGACTATAACACATCGCCATAAATGCCCCTGGTCTTCAGTAGAGGACTAGGCATGGCAGAATGTTTTGCTTCGAAGTTATATTCGCTTCGGAGAGCGCTTTGCTAATGCATCTTCCACATATGAACGGAATTCTACAGTTTTATTGCCTGAGCTACTGAGGTCAGTGCTTGGTGCAGCCCTGTGAGCTGTGTTTCATGTGGAATGCCTTTCATTTGTGCAGCAGCTGTGTCGTGGTTTTATTCTTCTTCTTCGCGTTTACCGGCTGTAAACTTCAACGGAAAATCCAGTTTGTCCATCCACTTCCAGACACTAGTACTGTTCCAGAAACTGAGTAATGCGTGCACGTCCGTTTCACAGGTCTGGCTTATTTACATGCAGATTGTTGGTTCCTTGCCTTTCAATCACGTGTACTCCGACTTCGAAGGAAGCTCCCATTTAAACATGCTATTAAGGGTTAACCATGTGTAAATTATGAAGAGAACCCAAACAAACTGACACAGTGCGGTTTAACAACTCTGTCGTCGATTTGTGGAATACTCCATCAACAGCGTCTTGTTGGACTGACATCAAGATGTAACTTTTAAAATCGCAAGGATATCCTCACTTCTCAAGTAGCAGCCAGGAGCGGAACCAATGAACACATGAGGCAGTCAGTTTATTTATCAAGTATGTTTAGTCTGTCAGTGAGATAGTCGTATCAAGTATGTTTAGTCTGTCAGTGGGAAAGTCGTATCAAGTATGTTTAGTCTCTCAGTGAGAAAGTCGTATCAAGTATGTTTAGTCTGTCAGTGAGACAGTCGTATTAAGTATGTTTAGTCTGTCAGTGAGAAAGTCGTATCAAGTATGTTTAGTCTGTCAGTGAAAAAGTCGTATCAAGTATGTTTAGTCTGTCAGTGAGAAAGTCGTATCAAGTATGTTTAGTCTGTGAAGTATATTTAGTCTCTCAGTGAGAAAGTCGTATCAAGTATGTTTAGTCTGTCAGTAAGAAAGTCGTATCAAGTATGTTTAGTCTGTCAGTGAGAAATTCGTATCAAGTATGTTTAGTCTGTCAGTGAAAAAGTCGTTTCAAGTATGTTTAGTCTGTCAGTGAGAAAGTCGTTTCAAGTATGTTTAGTCTGTCAGTAAGAAAGTCGTATCAAGTATGTTTAGTCTGTCAGTGAGACAGTCGTATTAAGTATGTTTAGTCTGTCAGTGAGAAAGTCGTATCAAGTATGTTTAGTCTGTCAGTGAAAAAGTCGTATCAAGTATGTTTAGTCTGTCAGTGAGAAAGTCGTATCAAGTATGTTTAGTCTGTCAGTGAGAAAGTCGTATCAAGTATGTTTAGTCTCTCAGTGAGAAAGTCGTATCAAGTATGTTTAGTCTGTCAGTGAGAAAGTCGTATCAAGTATGTTTAGTCTCTCAGTGAGAAAGTCGTATCAAGTATATTTAGTCTCTCAGTGAGAAAGTCGTATCAAGTATGTTTAGTCTGTCAGTAAGAAAGTCGTATCAAGTATGTTTAGTCTGTCAGTGAGAAATTCGTATCAAGTATGTTTAGTCTGTCAGTGAAAAAGTCGTTTCAAGTATGTTTAGTCTGTCAGTGAGAAAGTCGTTTCAAGTATGTTTAGTCTGTCAGTAAGAAAGTCGTATCAAGTATGTTTAGTCTGTCAGTGAGAAATTCGTATCAAGTATGTTTAGTCTGTCAGTGAGAAAGTCGTATCAAGTATGTTTAGTCTGTCAGTGAGAAATTCGTATCAAGTATGTTTAGTCTGTCAGTGAGAAATTCGTATCAAGTATATTTATCTGAACATCTTTACATATGTTATGTTTATTACTGTTTCTATATAGTAAACTAATGAAACTTGTATCTTCTATGAAGTGAACTAATTAAACTTGTATCTTCTATGAAGTGAACTAATTAAACTTGTATCTTCTATGAGGTAAACTAATGAAACTTGTATCTTTAATGAAGTAAACTAATTAAACCTGTATCTTTAATGAAGTAAACTAAGGAAACTTGTATCTTTAATGAAGTAAACTAATGAAACTTGTATCTTTAATGAAGTAAACTAATGAAACTTGTATCTTTAATGAAGTAAACTAATGAAACTTGTATCTTCTATAAAGTAAACTAATGAAACTTGTATCTTTAATGAAGTAAACTAATGAAACTTGTATCTTTAATGAAGTAAACTAAGGAAACTTGTATCTTTAATGAAGTAAACTAATGAAACTTGTATCTTTAATGAAGTAAACTAATGAAACTTGTATCTTTAATGAAGTAAACTAATGAAACTTGTATCTTTAATGAAGTAAACTAATGAAACTTGTATCTTTAATGAAGTAAACTAATGAAACTTGTATCTTCTATAAAGTAAACTAATGAAACTTGTATCTTCTATGAAGTAAACTAATGAAACTTGTATTTCTATCAAGTAAACTAATGAAACTTGTATCTTCTATGAGGTAAACTAATGAAACTTGTATCTTTAATAAAGTAAACTAATGAAACTTGTATCTTTAATGAAGTAAACTAATGAAACTTGTATCTTTAATGAGGTAAACTAATGAAACTTGTATCTTTAATGAAGTAAACTAATTAAACTTGTATCTTTAATGAAGTAAACTAATGAAACTTGTATCTTTAATGAAGTAAACTAATGAAACTTGTACTTTAATGAAGTAAACTAATGAAACTTGTATCTTTAATGAAGTAAACTAATGAAACTTGTATCTTCTATAAAGTAAACTAATGAAACTTGTATCTTCTATGAAGTAAACTAATGAAACTTGTATTTCTATCAAGTAAACTAATGAAACTTGTATCTTCTATGAGGTAAACTAATGAAACTTGTATCTTTAATGAAGTAAACTAATTAAACCTGTATCTTTAATGAAGTAAACTTAGGAAACCTGTATCTTTAATGAAGTAAACTAATGAAACTTGTATTTCTATCAAGTAAACTAATGAAACTTGTATCTTCTATGAGGTAAACTAATGAAACTTGTATCTTTAATGAAGTAAACTAATTAAACCTGTATCTTTAATGAAGTAAACTTAGGAAACCTGTATCTTTAATGAAGTAAACTAATGAAACTTGTATTTCTATCAAGTAAACTAATGAAACTTGTATCTTCTATGAGGTAAACTAATGAAACTTGTATCTTTAATGAAGTAAACTAATTAAACCTGTATCTTTAATGAAGTAAACTTAGGAAACCTGTATCTTTAATGAAGTAAACTAATGAAACTTGTATTTCTATCAAGTAAACTAATGAAACTTGTATCTTCTATGAGGTAAACTAATGAAACTTGTATCTTTAATGAAGTAAACTAATTAAACCTGTATCTTTAATGAAGTAAACTTAGGAAACCTGTATCTTTAATGAAGTAAACTAATGAAACTTGTATCTTTAATGAAGTAAACTAATTAAACTTGTATCTTTAATGAAGTAAACTAATTAAACTTGTATCTTCTATAAAGTAAACTAATGAAACTTGTATCTTCTATGAGGTAAACTAATGAAACTTGTATCTTCTATGAGGTAAACTAATGAAACTTGTATCTTCTATGAGGTAAACTAATGAAACTTGTATCTTTAATGAAGTAAACTAATTAAACTTGTATCTTTAATGAAGTAAACTAATTAAACTTGTATCTTCTATAAAGTAAACTAATGAAACTTGTATCTTCTATGAGGTAAACTAATTAAACCTGTATCTTTAATGAAGTAAACTTAGGAAACTTGTAACTTCTATGAAGTAAACTAATGAAACTTGTATCTTCTATGCAGATAACTAATAAAACTTGTATCTTCTATGAAGTAAACTAATGAAACTTGTATCTTCTATGCAGATAACTAATAAAACTTGTATCTTCTATGAAGTAAACTAATGAAACTTGTATCTTCTATGAAGTAAACTAATGAAACTTGTATCTTCTATGAAGTAAACTAATGAAACTTGTATCTTCTGTGAAATAAACTAATGAAACTTGTATCTTCTATGAAGTAAACTAATGAAACTTGTATCTACTGCTTTGTGAAGTTGCTCCTATAAAGCATGTTTATTTTGTGCTTATGTTTGCTTTCGCATTACAATTATCGCCCTTGTTGCATGCTAAACTCCCTTGTTGTTTGCAACTGATTAAGTCCTTTGCGAAATGAAAGAGAAAAGTTGAGCTGAGATAAACACAATTGATAGGTTCAAGCCTCCAGAGTCTACTCACACACTGCAATGACATCACGGTTCATTAAAAACACTCCCCCCCCCCCCCCCCCCCCCATCCCAACACCTTTTCCCAATGATCACATAAATAAATGGGGGTGGGGGGGGGGAGTTGAGGCAGTTAAATATTATATAATAATAAAGTAACAGAAAATTAATGATTGGCACTTATAGAAAGAATTAGAAAGATAGAATAACATAAAATCTAAATCTATAGTTACCGTGCCGGGTATCAAACCTGTCACTTCCAGACAGCGTGTGTGCCAAGCCATGGAAACAAGTGCACTAAGAACATGGTCAAATAGGCACTCCCTTGTTTCTAGGCACGAAGCTGTTAGGGATGTGTGGTGAACTGGCATTTGTGAGATTTGAGTGAGGAGATGACTGGTCTGTGAGATATGTGTGGTCAGAAAACTTATCTCTGGGGAAATGTCTGTGGTGAGGACCGATCTCTAGGGAAATGTCTGTGGTAAGGACCAATCTCTGGGAAAATGTCTGTGGTGAGGACCAGTCTCTGGGGAAATGTCTGTGGTGAGGACCAGTCTCTGGGGAAATGTCTGTGGTGAGGACCAATCTCTGGGGAAATGTCTGTGGTAAGGACCAATCTCTGGGGAAATGTCTGTGGTGAGGACTAATTTGTGTGATGGGATTACTGAACTCTAAAAGATTTGTGTGATGAGATGACTGATCTCTAAGAGATTCGTGTGGTGAAATGAGTGATCTCTGAGAGATTTGAGTGGTGAAATGACTGAACTCTGAGTGATTTGTGTGGTGAAATGACACTGATCCCTGAGAGATTTGAGTGATGAGATGGTGATGAGTTGACTGATCTCTGAGAGATTTGTGTGATGAGATGACTGATCTTTGAGAGATTTGTGTGATGAGATGACTGATCTCTGGGAGATTCGTGTGGTAAAATGACTGATCCCTGAGAGAATTGAGTGATGAGATGACTGATCTCTGAGAGATTTGTGTGATGAGATGACTGATCTCTGAGAGATTTGTGTGTTGAGATGACTGATCTCTGAGAGATTTGTGTGATGAGATGACTGATCTCTGAGAGATTTGTGTGATGAGATGACTGATCTCTGAGAGATTTGTGTGATGAAGATGACTGATCTCTGAGAGATTTGTGTGATGTGATGACTGATCTCTGAGTGATTTGTGTGGTGAAATGAGTGATCTCTGAGAGATTTGTGTGATGGGATGACTGATCTCTGAGAGATTTGTGTGGGGAAATGACTGAACTCTGAGTGATTTGCGTGGTGAAATAACTGATCCCTAAGAGATTTGCGTGATGAGATGAATGATCTCTGAGAGATTTCTATGGCAAAATGACTAATCTCTCAGAGATTTGTGTATTGATATAACTAATCTTTAGGAGATGTGTATGGTGAGATGACTGATCTCTGAGATAGTGAATATGGAAATGACAGATGACTGAGATATTTTTGTGGCGAGAAGACTTTTCTATGTATGTGTATGTGTTTTGTAAGTTCTGTATTGTGGTGTACTGTCTGATCTTGTAATCCCTTGTAATAATATCATTGTATGTACGTGGAAGTGATTGATTTTGTGGTTTCTGTCCACGTTCCAGGTGATGGAAGACTGGAAGTATGTGGCCATGGTGCTGGACCGGCTGTTCCTGTGGATCTTTACAACGGCCTGTGTGGTAGGAACGTTCGGCATCATTCTCCAGGCTCCCACACTGTATGATGAGAGGCTGCCTCTAGCTCCAAGCCCCAAGGAAGGCTGCAACTCCACCTTCACACCCAGATAACATCAGTCTCTGCCGGCACCAGTGGGAGAAAGGGGAGGCCTGACAGCAGCATGGTCTTAGTCAGGAACAGTGTGTGTCTGTGTGATGTAACAAACATATGGTAGATCAATCAAGGTCATATAAAACATGTGGCAAACTTATACCCACATACACACATTCACACACATATACACCCACACATACACATAAACACACATAGACACACATACACACACATATACACCCACACATACACATAAACACACATAGACACACATACACACACATATACACCCACACATACACATAAACACACACACATAAACACAAATACAAACATTCACACACACACACACATACACACACATACATACACATACACACACATATACACACATACACACACATACACAAACATGCACACACAAACACACACACAGACACACATACACACATACACACACATATTCACACACATGCACACATGCACACACATTCACACACACACACAAACACACATGTACACACATACATTCACATACATACACACGTACACATACACACATATGTACACACAAACACACATACACATACACATAAACACACATAGACACACATACACACACATATACACACATTCACACACACATACACACATACACACACATACACACATAGACACAAATACAGACACATGCACACACATAAACACTCATACACACACATTCACACACCTACACACACGTACACACACACATTCACACATATACACACACATACATACACATGTACACACATACACACACACCACATACGTAGACTCATACACATGCACACACACATGCATGTAGCACTTGGTGGAGAAATAAGAAGACTGATCCGCTGTGTCCAAGACTGCACTTGCATGTGATGACAAAATTAATTGTCCTTGTTTGTGATTGCACTTTTGTATGATGCCCTGACTGTTCGTCCATGTCCATGATTGAACATTTGTGTGATGCCCTGACTGTTCATCCATGTGCATGATTGAACATTTGTGTGATGCCCTGACTGATCATCCATGGCCATGATTGAACATTTGTGTGATGCCCTGACTGATTGTCCGTGTCCATGATTAGACATTTGTGTGATGCCCTGACTGATCATCCATGGCCATGATTGAACATTTGTGTGATGCCCTGACTGATCATCCATGTCCATAATTGAACATTTGTGTGATGCCCTGACTGATCATCCATGGCCATGATTGAACATTTGTGTGATGCCCTGACTGATCGTCCCTGTCCAGGATTAGACATTTGTGTGATGCCCTGACTGATCGTCCCTGTCCATAATTAGACATTTGTGTGATGCCCTGACTGATTGTCCATGTCCATGATTGAACATTTGTGTGATGCCCTGACTGATCGTCTGTTTCCATGATTAGACATTTGTGTGATGCCCTGACTGATTGTCCATGTCCATGATTGAACATTTGTGTGATGCCCTGACTGATCGTCCATGTCCATGATTGAACATTTGTGTGATGCCCTGACTGATTGTCCATGTCCATTATTGAACATTTGTGTGATGCCCTGACTGATTGTCCATGTCCATGATTGAACACTTGTGTGATGCCCTGACTGATTGTCCATGTCCATGATTGAACATTTGTGTGATGCCCTGACTGATCGTCTGTTTCCATGATTAGACATTTGTGTGATGCCCTGACTGATTGTCCATGTCCATGATTGAACATTTGTGTGATGCCCTGACTGATCATCTGTGTCCATGATTAGACATTTGTGTGATGCCCTGACTGATCGTCTGTCTCCATGATTAGACATTTGTGTGATGCCCTGACTGATCGCCCCTGTCCAGTATTAGACATTTGTGTGATTCCCTGACTGATCGTCTGTCTCCATGATTAGACATTTGTGTGATGCCCTGACTGATCGCCCCTGTCCAGGATTAGACATTTGTGTGATGCCCTGACTGATCGCCCCTGTCCATGATTAGACATTTGTGTGATGCCCTGACTGATCGTCCATGTCAAGGATTGAACATTTGTGTGATGCCCTGTCTGATCGTCTGTGTCCATGATTGAACATTTGTGTGATGCCCTGACTGATCGTCTGTGTCCATGATTGAACATTTGTGTGATGCCCTGAATGATCGTCCGTGTCCATGATTAGACATTTGTGTGATGCCCTGACTGATCGTCTGTGTCCATGATTGAACATTTGTGTGATGCCCTGACTGATCGTCTGTGTCCATGATTAGACATTTGTGTGATGCCCTGACTGATCGTCTGTGTCCATGATTAGACATTTGTGTGATGCCCTGACTGATCATCTGTGTCCATGATTAGACATTTGTGTGATGCCCTGACTGATCGTCTGTGTCCATGATTGAACATTTGTGTGATGCCCTGACTGATTGTCCATGTCCATGATTGAACATTTGTGTTATGCCCTGACTGATTGTCTGTGTCCATGATTAGACATTTGTGTGATGCCCTGACTGATCGTCTGTGTCCATGATTGAACATTTGTGTGATGCCCTGACTGATTGTCTGTGTCCATGATTAGACATTTGTGTGATGCCCTGACTGATCGTCTGTGTCCATGATTGAACATTTGTGTGATGCCCTGACTGATTGTCCATGTCCATTATTGAACATTTGTGTGATGCCCTGACTGATTGTCCATGTCCATGATTGAACATTTGTGTGATGCCCTGACTGATTGTCCATGTCCATAATTGAACATTTGTGTAATGCCCTGACTGATTGTCCCTGTCCATGATTAGACATTTGTGTGATGCCCTGACTGATCGTCTGTGTCCATGATTGGACATTTGTCTGTTGCCATAAATGATTGATTAACCATGTCAGTGATTGGACATTTGTGTGATGCCATAAAAGATTTTTTTGTCCATGTCCATGACTAGACATTTTTTTGATGCCATGAATGATCATCCACTTCTGGACATTTGTCTATGGTGTGATGCCATGAATGATTGATTGTCCATGTCCACTTCTGGACATTTGTGTGATGCCATGAATGATTGATTGTCCATGTCCACTTCTGGACATTTGTGTGTTGCCATGAATGATTGATTGTCCATGTCCACTTCTGGACATTTGTGTGATGCCATGAATGATTGATTGTCCATGTCCACTTCTGGACATTTGTGTGATGCCATGAATGATTGATTGTCCATGTCCACTTCTGGACATTTGTGTGATGCCATAAATGATTGATTGTCCATGTCCACTTCTGGACATTTGTGTGATGCCATAAATGATTGATTGTCCATGTCCACTTCTGGACATGTGTGTGATGCCATGAATGATTGATTGTCTAGGTCAACGACTAGACATTTAATTGAAGCAACCCTGTGTTTATTTTCCTTTCTGCGTGTCTTGCTATTGGTTGAGTAAATGTTGTCTGATTATCTGATTGTGGTTCTCCTACAAGCAGGCAGCACTGGTCACAACCCAAGATCTATTTTCTTCTTATAGTTGTTGCCATCTGGCATTGGTAGTCACTTAAACGTTTACTCAATTTTGACACAGATATATCCATGCCATCTGGTAGTCTCTTGAATGTTTACTCAATTCTGACACAGATATCTTCCATACCATCTGGTAGTCTCTTGAATGTTTACTCAATTCTGACACAGATATCTTGCATGCCATCTGGTAGTGTCTTGAATGTTACTCAATTCTGACACAGATATCTTCCATACCATCTGGTAGTCTCTTGAATGTTTACTCAATTCTGACACAGATATCGTGCATGCCATCTGGTAGTCTCTTGAATGTTTACTCAATTCTGACACAGATATCTTCCATAACATCTGGTAGTCTCTTGAACGTTTACTCAATTCTGACACAGATATCTTGCATGCCATCTGGTAGTCTCTTGAACGTTTACTCAATTCTGACACAGATATCTTCCATACCATCTGGTAGTCTCTTGAACGTTTACTCAATTCTGACACAGATATCTTCCATACCCACTATTTCTAATGTTTAATATTGTTGGAACTCAGACATTTGTTGCGACTTTCTGTAACAATGATGTCCAGTCATCTGTCCAGTTGTGTTTCATTGTTTCGATTAAAACTGTATCGTCAACATATCGGAAGTTGTTAATTAGAATCCCACCAACCGCTATTCATGGGATTGATCCCTAACAGGATTTGATTGTTATTTAACTGTATAAATTGAAAAAATCAAGTGATAGTACACATCTCTGTCTATGGTGATAGTACACATCCTTGTCTATGGTGATGGTACACATCACTGTCTATGGTAATAGTACACATCTCTGTATATGGTGATAGTACACATCCATGTCTATGGTGTTAGTACACATCTCTGTCTATGGTGTTAGTACACATCCCTGTCTATGGTGATAGTACACATCCCCGTCTATGGTGTTAGTACACATCTCTGTCTATGGTGATAGTACACATCTCTGTCTATGGTGATAGTACACATCTCTGTCTATGGTGATAGGACATCTCTGTCTATGTTGATAGTACACATCTCTGTCTATGGTGATAGTACACATCCCTGTCTATGGTGATAGTACATATCTCTGTCAATGGTGTAAGTACACATCCCTGTCTATGGTGATAGTACACATCCCTGTCTGTGGTGATAGTACACATCTCTGTCTATGGTGTTAGTACACATCCCTGTCTATAGTGATAGTACACATCTCTGTCTATGGTGATAGTATACATCTCTGTCTATGGTGATAGTACGCATCCCTGTCTAT
>CAJHNH020003494.1:5000-7500 GCA_905116865.2 Candidula unifasciata | reverse complement strand
TACTGATCTTCCTCAGCATGCTTTCTGAATCAGTTACAGTCACGATGTGTGTGTGTGTCGTGTTCTCTAGCCAGCGGAAAGCTGCAGTGACCGCCTCCACCTCCATTCTTAAGCTGGATGTTGTGGTATCATATGCTAGGATCTCCTGCACCAAATGTCGGCCATGAACTTTTGCTAAGAAGCCCCAAGCACTTCTTTTGCCTTTTGACACTGAACCGTCTGTGTAAATGATCAAATCCTCTGAGCGAGCATTCTTCTTCTTCTTCTTCTTCTTCTTCTTCTTCTTCTTCTTCTTCTTCTTCTTCTTCTTCTTCTTCTTCTTCTTCTGCCTTTCTATCCCCCAGTGGAGCATAGGCCCTCAACCAACTCACGCCAAGTCGTTCTATCCTTCGCCATTGTATGGAGCTCTCCCCATGTCCTCCTAATCTTTCTAACTTCATTCTTCAGCTTTCTTCTCCGTGTGTTTTTTGGCCTTCCTTTATTCCCTGTGGGTTCCGATGCAAAGACATTCTAGTTATGCTGTTCTCCTGTTTTCTCAGTATGTGTCCTATCCAGCGCCAGCGTCTTTTCTTCACCTCTTGGTCCACTGGAGCCTGTTTAGTTCTCTCCCAAAGTTCTACATTAGTTATTCTATCATACCATTTAATTCCCTATATTTTGCGCAGGCACCAGTTAATGAATGTCTGTAATTTATTAGTAATTGTCTTAGTTGTTCTCCATGTATCCGCCCCATACAGTAGTACTGATTTGATATTAGAATTAAAAAATTTTAGTTTAGTATTTATTTTAATTTCTTTTGACCTCCACAAATTCCCTAGTGTTATGAAAGCCCCTCTTGCTTTTTGTATTCTTATTTTAATATCTCTATCAGTTCCTCCATCTTTATCTACATTACTGCCCAAATAGGTGTGCGACTCCACGTCTTGGAGTGGGGTGCCATTAAGAGAAACCACATTACTATTTGCCTGATTTATTCTCATTATCTTTGTCTTTCCCTTATGGATTTTCAGACCAAGCTGCTGTGATCTAGCATCAAGTATATTTAATTTATCTTGCATCTGATTCCGTGAATGGGACAGAAAAGAAATATCATCAGTGTTAGCAGTTACTGTTTTTAAGCGAGCATTATCTTGAATTAATTGCTGAATTTCCACCTCTGTGGCACATTCTGGCAAGTCTCTGTATTCCCGGCTCAGCGTGGTTATGACTCTGTGAAAATATATAGAACCTAACGAAAAGTATATTAACAAGCTTTACAAAATAACAAACACACACACGACTTGAAAGTTGCGGCTATGGAGCTTTCATCAGCACATACATAAATAAAATACCACACGAATAAACAAAATCACTTGGCTTAGTCGAATACACAAAAACATTTGGTTTAGTATCTCGAAGCAGCCGGTTCGATGTTTTGCCAGTAGACTGATGAGACACGTGAGGCAGGAGTATAAATACCCCCGGGGAACTCCAGGGGCCGTACTTAGAGGCTTTCAGATAAAACTGTTTGGGCAGTTCAATTCCCTTGGGTTTTAGATGAAACTGTATTGGGAGTTCAGTCCTCTACATGGGAACGTGCCCACGTGAAAAAGGAGAATGTCAAGAGACATGCCGACTCTGTTGCTAAAGTGGCTAGATTTGATGGCTCTCACCTCCATGTCGCGGACATCTTCGTGATCCTGAGAACTGAAGTGCAAGGTTTCAGGGCACCATTTTGCACGTTCAAAAGATGTTTGAACCTGTCAGCCAGTCGTAGACCCGTTTCACCGATGTGTTTTATGCCACATCTCTTGCAGTTGATGGCGTACATGAAATTGTGGTTCTTGCAGTAGAAAACTCCAGACTTGTCCACTGAACCACATATGAACAAGTCAGGCATACAGATCGATGGCATGAGACCGTCCCGAATTGCGACTCTGAGGCAGGCCGTTACCGACTCTTGACTAAAATGTCCTTGGGGTTACAGTCATGTTTGTACTAGGCCACTAGAAGAGGTTCAGATAAAACCGTGCGGGTGCCAGGGTCAGCTGTAAGGAGAATATTTTTAGCACGGATGTTGTTAGGGTGGTAGGTAAGTATGAGGATAGGTCTGCTATGTTATGTTTAGGCTTGAATAGGAGAGCCTCAGCACGGATGTTGTGACGGTGGTAGGTAAGTACGAGGATAGGTCTGCTATGTTATGTTTAGTCTTGCATAGGAGAGCCTCAGCACGATGAATAGATATTGCTCTTTGAAAGGCGGTAGGTAAGACATATTCAGGATACCCTCAAAGCTGGAAAAAGTCTTGTTGTGAAAGTCTGCGGAGGCGTAGAAGCTGCGAGAAAGTAATGGAGTCCTTGCAGGAAGAGGGATGGGAGGACGTGTAGAGTTTAGAGTGAGCACTAACTCAGCCAGTTGTATCAAGGGGCCAGTGGCTATAGCAGGCCTGACTCTACGATAGTTTTGAGTGAGCACTAACTCAGCCAGTTGTATCAAGGAGCCAGTGGCTATAGCAGGCCTG
>CAJHNH020003493.1:0-67550 GCA_905116865.2 Candidula unifasciata | reverse complement strand
TACCTGTAAGATATCTCTCCCATCTCTCGTAGTTCTGGCCTCCTCTTTCCAGCTGGTGACTCCCATGTTTATATGTCTACCTGTAAGATATATCTATCATCTCTTCTGTTACTGGCTTTCTCTTTCCAGCTGGTGACTCCCATGTTTATATGTCTACCTGTAAGATATCTCTCCCATCTCTTCTGTTACTGGCTTTCTCTTTCCAGCTGGTGACTCCCATGTTTATATGTCTACCTGTGAAGATTATCTCTATCATCTCTTCTGTTACTGGCCTTCTCTTTCCAGAATGGTGACTCCCATGTTTATATGTCTACCTGTGAGATATCTCTATCATATCTTCTGTTACGCAGCTTCTCTTTTCCAGCTGGTGACTCCCATGTTTATATGTCTACCTGTGAGATATCTCTATCATCTCTTCTGTTACTGGCCTTCTCTTTCCAGCTGGTGACTCCCATGTTTATATGTCTACCTGTGAGATATCTCTATCATCTCTTCTGTTACTGGCCTTCTCTTTCCAGCTGGTGACTCCCATGTTTATATGTCTACCTGTAAGATATCTCTATCATCTCTTCTGTTACTGGCTTTCTCTTTCCAGCTGGTGACTCCCATGTTTATATGTCTACCTGTAAGATATCTCTATCATCTCTTCTGTTACTGGCCTTCTCTTTCCAGCTGGTGACTCCCATGTTTATATGTCTACCTGTAAGATATCTCTCCCATCTCTTCTGTTACTGGCTTTCTCTTTCCAGCTGGTGACTCCCATGTTTATATGTCTACCTGTAAGATATCTCTATCATCTCTTCTGTTACTGGCCTTCTCTTTCCAGCTGGTGACTCCCATGTTTATATGTCTACCTGTAAGATATTCTCATCATCTCTTCGATTATGGCTTTTCTCTTATCCAGCTCTGACTCCCATGTTTATCATGGTTAACCTGTAAGATATCTCTATCTTCTCTTCTGTTAATGCTCTTTCTCTTTCCAGCTGGTGACTCCCATGTTTATATGTCTACCTGTAAGATATCTCTCCCATCTCTTCTGTTACTGGCTTTTTCTTCCAGCTGGTGACTCCCATGTTTATATGTCTACCTGTGAGATACTCTATCATCTCTTTGTTACTGGCCTCTCTTTTCCAGCTGCGTGACTCCCATGTTTATATGTCTACCTGTAAGAATATCTATCATCTCTTCTGTTACTGGCCTTCTCTTTCCAGCTGGTGACTCCCATGTTTATATGTCTACCTGTAAGATATTTCTATAATCTTCTGTTACTGGCTTTCTCTTTCAGCTGGTGACTCCCATGTTTATATGTCTACCTGTAAGATATCTCTCCATATCGTCTTCTGTTAATGGCCTTTCTCTTTCCAGCTGGTGACTCCCATGTTTATATGTCTACCTGTAAGATATCTCTATCATTCTTCTGTTACTGGCCTGCTCTTTCAGCTGGTGACTCCCATGTTTATATGTCTACCTGTAAGAATATCTCTATCATCTCTTCTGTTACTGGGCCTTCTCTTTCCAGCTGGTGCGACTCCATGTTTATATGTCTACTGTAAGATATCTCTCAAATCTCTCTATGTTACTGGCTTTCTCTTTCCAGCTGGTGACTCCATGTTTATATGTCTACCTGTGAAGATATCTCTATATGTCACGTTATCTCTTCTGTTACTGGCCCTTCTCTTTCCAGCTGGTGACTCCCATATGTTTATATGTCTACCTGTGAGATATCTCTATCATCTCTTCTGTTACTGGCCTTCTCTTTCCAGCTGGTGACTCCAATGTTTATATGTTACCTGTGAGATATCTCCATCATCTCTTGCTGTTACTGGCTCCTCTTCCAGCTGGTGACTCCCATGTTTATATGTCTACCTAGTGAGAATCTCATCATCTCTTCTGTTACTGGCCTTCTCTTTCCAGCTGGTGACTCCCATGTTTATATGTGTCTACCTGTGAGATATCTCTATCATCTTCTTCTGTTACTGGTCTTCTCTTCCAGCTGGTGACTCCCCATGTTTATATGTCTACCTGTAAGATATCTCTCCATCTCCGTCTGTTACTGGCCTTCTCTTTCCAGCTGGTGACTCCATGTTTATATGTCTACCTGTAAGATATCTCTATCATCTCTTCTGTTACTGGCTTTCTCTTTCCAGCTGGTGACTCCCATGTTTATATGTCTACCTGTAAGATATCTCTCCCATCTCTTCTGTTACTGGCCTTCTCTTTCCAGCTGGTGACTCCCATGTTTATATGTCTACCTGTAAGATATCTCTATCATCTCTTCTGTTACTGGCTTTCTCTTTCCAGCTGGTGACTCCCATGTTTATATGTCTACCTGTAAGATATCTCTATCATCTCTTCTGTTACTGGCTTTCTCTTTCCAGCTGGTGACTCCCATATGTTTATATGTCTACCTGTAAGATATATCTCTATCATCTCTTCTGTTACTGGCTTTCTCTTTCCAGCTGGTGACTCCCATGTTTATATGTCTACACTGTAAGATATCTCTATCATCTCTCTGTTACTGGCTTTCTCTTTCCAGCTGGTGACTCCATGTTTATATGTCTACTGTGTAAGATATCTCTCCATCTCTTCTGTTACTGGCTTTCTCTTTCCAGTTGGTGACTCCCATGTTTATATGTCTACCTGTGAAGATATCTCTATCATCTCTTCTGTTACTGGCCTTCTCTTTCAGCTGGTGACTCCCATGTTTATATGTCTACCTGTAAGATTCTCTCTCTCTCTTCCCATCTCTTCTGTTCCACTGGGAATCTTTCTCTTTCCAGCTGGTGACTCCCATGTTTATATATCTACCTGTAAGATATCTCTCCCATCTCTTCTGTTACTGGCCTTCTCTTTCCAGCTGGTGACTCCCATGTTTATATGTCTACCTGTAAGATATCTCTCCCATCTCTTCTGTTACTGGCCTTCTCTTTCCAGCTGGTGACTCCCATGTTTATATGTCTACCTGTAAGATATCTCTATCATCTCTTCTGTTACTGGCTTTCTCTTTCCAGCTGGTGACTCCCATGTTTATATGTCTACCTGTAAGATATCTCTCCCATCTCTTCTGTTACTGGCTTTCTCTTTCCAGCTGGTGACTCCCATGTTTATATGTCTACCTGTGAGATATCTCTATCATCTCTTCTGTTACTGGCCTTCTCTTTCCAGCTGGTGACTCCCATGTTTATATGTCTACCTGTAAGATATCTCTATCATCTCTTCTGTTACTGGCTTTCTCTTTCCAGCTGGTGACTCCCATGTTTATATGTCTACCTGTAAGATATCTCTCCCATCTCTTCTGTTACTGGCCTTCTCTTTCCAGCTGGTGACTCCCACGTTTATATGTCTACCTGTAAGATATCTCTCCCATCTCTTCTGTTACTGGCTTTCTCTTTCCAGCTGGTGACTCCCATGTTTATATGTCTACCTGTGAGATATATCTCCCATCTCTTCTGTTACTGGCCTTCTCTTTCCAGCTGGTGACTCCCATGTTTATATGTCTACCTGTAAGATATATCTCCCATCTCTTCTGTTACTGGCCTTCTCTTCCCAGCTGGTGACTCCCATGTTTATATGTCTACCTGTGAGATATCTCTATCATCTCTTCTGTTACTGGCCTTCTCTTTCCAGCTGGTGACTCCCATGTTTATATGTCTACCTGTGAGATATCTCTCCCATCTCTTCTGTTACTGGCTTTCTCTTTCCAGCTGGTGACTCCCATGTTTATATGTCTACCTGTGAGATATATCTCCCATCTCTTCTGTTACTGGCCTTCTCTTCCCAGCTGGTGACTCCCATGTTTATATGTCTACCTGTAAGATATCTCTATCATCTCTTCTGTTACTGGCTTTCTCTTTCCAGCTGGTGACTCCCATGTTTATATGTCTACCTGTAAGATATCTCTATCATCTCTTCTGGCTAAAAACAGTGCAAAAGCAAGGAATCTAAACACCTTTACAGTGTCTTCAAAATATGATAAATGATAGATTTATGTTTATCATTAAAGAAAAAAGCTATCATCTACAAATGTTTTGATACAGAAAAGCAACTCCAGAAATGCTGACCCAGTCAACAAATGCTCTAAATAAGTTAAATATGGAGAGGACATGTCAAGGCACTGTTTAGGATATGTCTTGTACTCAATCAAGATGTCTGTTAGACATCAGTTATGCTGTCTGTCAGTTACTCACAGTAACATCTGTTAGTCATCAGTTATGCTATCTGTCAGTTACTCACAGTAACATCTGTTAGTCATCAGTTATGCTGTCTGTCTGTTACTCACAGTAACATCTGTTAGTCATCAGTTATGCTGTCTATCTGTTACTCACCATAACATCTGTTAGACATCAGTTATGCTGTCTATCTGTTACTCATCATAACATCTGTTAGACTTCAGTTATGCTGTCTGTCAGTTACTCACCATAACATCTGTTAGACATCAGTTATGCTGTCTGTCAGTTACTCACCATAACATCTGTTAGTCATCAGTTATGCTGTATGTCTGTTACTCACCATAACATCTGTTAGTCATCAGTTATGCTGTCTGTCTGTTACTCACCATAACATCTGTTAGACATCAGTTATGCTGTCTGTCTGTTACTCACCATAACATCTGTTAGTCATCAGTTATGCTGTCAATCAGTTACTTACAGTAACATCTGTTAGACTTCAGTTATGCTGTCTGTCAGTTACTCACCATAACATCTGTTAGACATCAGTTATTCTAGTTGTCAGTTATTCACCATAACATCTGTAAGATATCAGTTATTCTAGTTGTCAGTTACTCACCATAACATCTGTTAGACATCAGTTATGCTATCTGTCTGTTACTCACCATAACATCTGTTAGACATCAGTTATGCTGTCTATCCATTACTCACAGTAACATCTGTTAGACTTCAGTTATGCTGTCTGTCAGTTACTCACCATAACATCAGTTAGACATCAGTTATTCTAGTTGTCAGTTATTCACCATAACATCTGTTAGATATCAGTTATTCTAGTTGTCAGTTACTCACCATAACATCTGTTAGACATCAGTTATGCTATCTGTCAGTTACTCACCATAACATCTGTTAGATATCAGTTATGCTGTCTGTCAGTTACTCATCATAACATCTGTTAGACATCAGTTATGCTGTCTGTCTGTTACTCATCATAACATCTGTTAGTCATCAGTTATGCTGTCTGTCTGTTACTCATCATAACATCTGTTAGTCATCAGTTATGCTATCTGTCAGTTACTCACCATAACATCTGTTAGACACCAGTTATGCTATCTGTCAGTTACTCACCATAACATCTGTTAGACACCAGTTATGCTATCCTGGCATCTTTTTAATCACATTTTTTTTCTTTTTGAGGTCAGGGTTGAGGGATTAATGTCATATATTTAATGGAGCTTCCACATGAAAAAGTTGGAAAGCCACTGCTTTAACCATTCAGTCAGTGGATACACAGAGTCAGCCATCAATCTTAAAGCTAGCAGCATCCAGCCGAAACAAATTGTAAAAAAAAAAAAAAAAAAAAACGTCAAAACATATCAGCCTGTGGAACGCATTGCTAAAATTGGGAATCAAAAAATGATCATCAAATGCAGTTAAGAATGACAGAAAAAAGCACACACACACTAATAAACATGAAAATAATGCTCTGTTTGAATCTTATTTCAAGCAGTAAATACAGAATACAGGACCCAACTTTGCTTTCCAATAAAGAAACACAGGTGCCATTTGTTCATTTCACAAACAGTTACTTCCAAAATGACAGAGTTGAAAATATTCTTTACAAGTGAAATAGATTCACTGAAATATCAATAACAAGTGCAATATAATCAATGAAATAGCCATTACAAGTGAAATGTATTCACTGAAATATATACATTACATGTGAAATTAAATCACTAGGTATCCATTACAAGTGCAAGATAATCACTGAAATATCCATAACAAGCAAAATATAATAAATCCAGTTGAATATTATATACATTATGTAAGTAGTAAGTAAACAATCATGAACAACAGTTGGTCAGATTCTCAGTAAAAATGAAAGACTGCTGGGACGGCATGCAATATATGGAAATCATTTGTACATATAATATGAAAAAAGTAAACAAATAACTCAGTATTGTTCCCAGATATATGTATATACACGCACACACTCATACAGTAGGGTTTAGTAGATGAAAGTCAACAGAAATTAATATTCTTTAACTATTTTGGTCAGGGTGTCCCATAAGTTTCCATACGCAGGAAAAATAAACATTTATAATGAAAACCATTTGCACGTATATAATATGCTCTACAGGACTATCTCTGTTTTGAAAACCCATTTCGATGCGTTACTTCCACTGCCAAAGAACACATCTAAGCACAGCTGGAGTTATGCTTGTTAAGGGAAAGGGTGATATGTCTATTTTTCTTATCTACGGAAACTCATGGGGCCATGTATAACAAGGCACATTTATAAAATTATGGGATAGAGGTGGGGGAGTGGTGACAGGTGTGTCTCCAGACGGCTGGCTCATCAAAACCGCAGGGAAAATGTGCGGGAAAACTTCCGAGACGGTGGAATATAAAAATCTGCCTTTGGAGAACTGGTGAGAGAAGCAAACAAACAAGAGAAATTAAACTTACGTGGGAAAACTTTAAGATGAGAGAAGTAAACACAGAAGTTTTTCTTACCTTGGTTTAAAAAAAAAAAAGCAAATAAACAAGAAAAAAAAAAAAACTACGTGGGAAACTCTAAGATAAGAGAAGGAAACAAACAAGAAACAGGCATCTGAGCAACAAATAATACAAGCAGCGCAGACATCATAAAAATTTATGACGGCAGAGAGAACTTGCGAGTCTCTGATGGTAACCTGACTACATGCAAAATCAAGACTAGCGAAACCATATATAAGGCTCACAAACAGGCACTTTCTACCGTTTATATTTCACCTCGACACTACAAGGTGAAGGAGGACAAAGATGAGAAGAGGCAGAACACACCAAATACATTAATTCCTTTCGATAATAGGGTGGGCTTTAAGATACTGTGGGGATTCATTGATCTCCAATGAAATATCAAACCCGTAAAAGATCAATGAATCCCACACAGTATCTTAACCAGCAAAACTTGAAAAAAAAAGCGGGGGGGGGGGGGGGGGGGGGGGGGGGGGGGGGGGGGGGGGGGGGGGGGGGGGGGGGGGGTGCCCTTGTTTGTCATGCAGTTAAAAAGAAAAATATACAAATAAAGTTTTCGCCTTTAAAAATACGTAACAAATCAGCTCCAGTTTACAAAACAATACTTTACAGAGTTATAAAAATTGAAAGTGAACAACCAATGGAAGTATTTAGTTGTACTTTTGTACAACAGGTCATAAAAACAACAACAATCAAGATTTACAACGACTGCTAAGCCTGGTTTCTTCTTTATCAGCTATAACATGTTTTCTTTCACAAATAACCCAATTTATTATCCTCCGCTTCTGTACTTTCCGCTCAGTGGAGCATAGTCCCTCCACCAACTTTGTCCTAGGTTGTCCATCTCTTTCTCATCATGTGCAACTTAACATCTTTTTTAACTTCATTCTCAAATTCTTTTTTTCTGAATAATAATAATAAAAAAATCTGCCTCCACTTCTTTAGCTCAGAAAAAGTTCCAACTATATTATCAGGTTTTCTCAAAGTGTGTCCTTGCCACGTCCAGCATCCTTTCTTCACCTTCTGACTGCCAGAAATTTGTTTAGCTCTATCCACTACAAAGTTTAACCCTCTGGGGAAGACTAGACCAATCTACTGGCCCAACAGCACAATAGCCAAAAAGACGGCTGGGCCGATCTGTCGCCCCGGTGATATAAGCCTTGAGACTGGCTGGTCTTCATACCAGCCAATCAGATTGCTTTTTGCACATGTGGGCTGTTGAATGGCGGCTTTTATGAAAGTTTATTGTGTTCTATAATTTTACACCAATTTTTGGTGCGGGTGTCACTTGAACAACGGTGTTGCATCATAGCAGCCTAAACACAGCTTGAGGCAGGAGAAGAAGAAGCATGTGACAGGGGTGTTTGGAAGGCCTATATGGGCTTTACTTCCCAAAACAAAAGTGTTAGGATTTATTCAGGCTTCATTCATCAGAATTTAGCCAAACTGTTTAATTTAGTCATGTTTGTGCTAATTAAAAAAAAAAGACAATTTATATGCCTTATACTTCTTTAGGCGTATAGGGCATATAGGGCTAGACCTATATTTTTATAGACCAACGGCACACGATTGGTGATGTGGTCAGCATCACGCCAGCCGCCTTTACTTCCCGGGACTGCACCCGGTACCAACTCAAGGCTGGGTCGACCTGAGAGCCAAGGTCATTTTTGAAAAAGTCCGGCTCCGCCAGGGAGCGAACCCACAACCTTCTGATCCGCGGCGCGCATCTAGCTGCTCTGCCACGGCGACTACCTTGTGCTAATTAATAAAAAAAAAAATATACAAAAATGCAGGCATAAATCTGAAAATTTGATAGCTAAGATGAATCAATGCTGAGATGCCACTGTGATTCATAAAGATTGTGTTAGTTCATTCAGTTTCCTATAAAAATAAATATATATAGTTTTGTATATGTCAATGAAACGCTTTATTTTTTAATTATAATTTTGTGTGTTTGTTACCTAAGAGAATCCCCTCCATTTGGGGGCAGGGGCACTAACCACTCCAAATAAGGCTCCGACCCCAAAGCATGGGGAGGGGGCGGCCAAAGGTGCTGCTATTTAACAAATAATGCCCATAAAATGGTGCCGCACTGCATACCACCAGAACTTTTTTTTTTTAAAAGCCCCGGTTCTACCCCACAGATCTGCATGTTTGACATTTATTCTGCAAAAGCACCAGTTCAGTTATGATCAGCATTCTATATTACCCTTGACACACGCACACACTGGGGAATGGGTGGCATAAAGTGGTCAGGACACCTATCCCTCACCCAGGAGACACCTGTCTTAATTCAGCAACATTTTCGTATGCCATATTACGTGTTAATAACCACCATACCTGTTCCACATATTTAGACCAACCCGTACTTCAAAGGGAATGTCATGTCATATTAACCACCTTCCCTTTCCAGAAAATTTCCTGATTACCATTTTAAGCTACCTGATTGCACTGGAAAAATCCATCTCAGAGCGATTTGAATACAAAAACTGCTGACTAGTCGACACACAAGAGTTACTGTGCCATCATGACTCCCACTATCATCAGGCCTTTTACAGAAGGTTGCTCTTGTCACAGTATGCCTCAAAATCTCTCCTTCTCTAGCCAATTCTCCAGCCTATGTGCTTGCAAAGTCTTCAGTGTCTTGCATCCATATTTGCAGAGATCAGCCTGCCTTGTTTTCCAGACATTTTACTCTTCATTACAGTTCTCTCCACGCCACGATGTTTAACTTGGTCAAAATACTTTCAATTTGGCTGTGACTCCCTTTCAATCTAAAAACTTAGCAAATTTACAGGCGGAAACTTGGAATTCATGTTAAACAAGACACATAACTGGGAAGCGGGAGGGGGATAACAGTGTATTATACCTGGATAACTTCAGACAGAATTCATAAAGACAACTTCTTTCAAAAGAATGTGACAAGTTTAAATGAATGTTTTGTTTTGTTTTCAACAGGAATGCTTGTGGTTAACTGAGCTATTGTACAGTTAACACATTTTAAAAAAGCCAGCTGAAAAGAACTGACTGTAACAACCCTAGACAATAAGAGTGTTTGTATAACGCAACATGACAGCAAAATATGCTGCCGGATTCAAACTGTGGCCCTTCAGAATCAACACAATCAACATGGTAAACGTCTGTAGTGATGTTATCCTTTAAACTGTCAGGAGAGAACCCGGCATTCTCGAAAGTTAGGAAACAAAAAGCAGTGCAGCGACCGAAATCTGCAAAGAGAGTCAATACAATAATATTTATTTTATGAAACACCATATTCACAACTGTTGACATGTGTGGCTAAGGAGTTATGAATGCAGCTTCATAATGCTGCTGCTATAGTGGGTTCCAAGTCAGCTGCAAGTGATTTTCAGCAGACTGCTCTGCAATCATTTTGACAGCTGTATCAACCTTGTTTGTTCATAGACAGCAAATTATAGAATACAGAACTGCCAAATTTCCCAGTGTGGATTTTAGGGCCCTATTGGGAGGGAGGAAGAAAAAAATGACCCCTCCCCTTAACAAGCATGTTATAAAAGCCCATTAATTAGATGCGTTTCCCTTGAAGTCATAGTGCATCTGCCTGTGAGGTGAGGAACCAACAGTCAGCTTACAAGTAAGCCAAATCTGTAAAACGGATGTGCACACAAAACTCAATTTCTGGAAGAAGACAAACAAACCAGGATTTCTTACTGGAGTTTACAGTCAGTGATAGCAAATAAAGAAGGAAAAACCCACAGTACTGACAACCGTTAATATGTCTAATCGGTGCCTGTGTCTTAGGGGTTATGAATGCAGTAAAATAATGCTGCCGCAGGCTTGAAAATCAGCTGTACACATGTCATAATTATAACTGACTCACAGAGCATGTTGAGAAAGGTGGAGACAGGCATGCTTCGTACAGAGCGGAAAGCATTGCTTAAGAGGTCCCGGGTAGTTAACGTCCTCTGGATATTTTCTCCAGGCTATGCCGGTGTGTAGGGAAACATGCAGGCAGACAGACTGCCCAATTCAGCACCACTGGGTTTAAACCCTTATGGCTTGGCCCCTGTCTGCATAACGGTTAGCTACCTACCAAGAGCGTCCACAAAACAAGAACATGGCAGCTTTGGTGGGGATCTCCAAGGTTCTGCACCAGTGAACCAAATGACACAGCTGTAACAAACCCATGACTTTCACAGCACGAGGCAATTGACTTGACCACTTCCCCAAATGGGAGCAGTCATGGTGTAGCGGCTAGACACTTGTCTGTGCATTTGAAGGTCGGGTTCAAATCTGAACAGAGTTCAACTTTTTTCACAAATGAACTTGGCTCCAAGATGGAACCCAGTCTCAAATAGGTACCAGGTAAAGTACTGGGAAGTAAAGGTGGTTGGCCACATTGCCCACCGAGTTCTGATTGGACTAAAAAATATTGGTCGAGCCATTTATGCCCAAGTGTGGAAAAGGGTCCTAGAATTGTTTTCTCTCCAAACTCTATGAGCCTTGTTTGTTTAGATAGCAAAGGAAAACTACAGAATGTAAAACTGCCAAGTTAAACACAAACACCTTGAAATAGATATAATATTAACTTAAACGTGTCTATGAGGTTTTATAAACTGCTGTTTCTATGCCTGCATATTGCATTTGAAAACTGCTATGAGCACACTGAATCACTAGCATTTTCCCCCCTTAGTGTTCACTGGCTGTAAAGTCTTGTGGAAAGTTCTGGTTGCTCTTTCACTTCTGGACCTTGGTTTGTTAACAGAACCTGTTTTGCTTGCTTATCCATTTTACATATATGGCTTACTTGTGTGCAAACAGTTGGCTCTTTGCCTCTCAGGCAGATGCCCTCCAGTTTCATGGAAAACATCTTTCATTTGCAGCGTTTACGACATGCAAAATGCGAGGCCAGAATAAACAAGTGTTTCAATAGTTAGCTTTTAAAATAAATATAACAATAAAGATTTCAAAGAATTAATTATCACAACAAAGTAAGACTTTTGTTTCCTACCTTGTTGGATCCTCTGTTTCGCTGAATCCTTGGACATTAATCACATTCTGCTTGCCGGAGTATTCAGAGAAACTCAGGGTGATCTGTGAGACACTTTTTGTTGTTAGTTTGGTGATACAAAATTCATTCAAAATATGACATTAAAACCTGCTGAGAACAGTTTGAGTTATAAATGCGGTCTGGTTTGATTTGTGCCAAGTTTAACAGCTTTAATTGTTGTTGATGGTGAGAACTGTGGCATATTATTCACAACTGTGTGGTATTGTTACTCTGAACATGTCTGGGACTTTCATTCTGGTCCTGAGGTTCAAATGAGGCTTCTAACTTTTGTGTCCATTGTCCTGTCGTCTGGGGGTAACTGTAATCTGTAAGTGTGGCTGTTATACCATGTGATGGTTTTCGGTGGTATTGTGTCCTGTTGGCTTATTGAGTGCTAGTCCTCTCCCGTTGTGTAGTCCTTAAAGGGTCAGTCCTAACAACGTCCCAGTGTCCTCTGGGCTTGTAAAAAAAAAAAAAAAAAGATGTGCAGCAATGTGGTTTCCCTAAGATAAACTGATCTAAGAAGAAATTGAAACATGCAGCCATCTGCTTATTCTTTGAGAAAACTGCAGTGAGTAGAAAAAAGATACAAAACCATGTGAACATCATGCAAACTACTTTGTGAGAACAATTAGATTTACAATGCGAATATGAAGTTATATTTGAACTGTTATAATTATATTTTCAATTGCCAGTTTCAGACAGTTAAGTGTGTTGCCAGACAAGGACAGGCCTAGAAATACATAATTACAACATGTCAGATATATAAGAAATGTGGCGGGGAACAAACAAAATGGGACAAAAGTCACCAAAGAAGAACTAAGAACAACGGTAGGCACAGGACTGGTCAATGATTTCACAGAACATCAAACAGTCTGATCATCTGGTCCGAAAGGAACAAAATCAGCCAGCAGCTGGAGCGTACTACATGAGAACAGTAGGCTTCAAGTCAAGAGGCTGATGAAGAAAGAGATGGGTAAAGGAAACACGACAGAAATGCAGTAAGACATTATTAACACAGACTACTCACCTGGCAAAAGACAGTAAACTACATGTAACTCCTCTCTACAATGCTTTATGGCACAAGCAGTAGGATAACAAAAGAAGAAGTATGTTGCAGGGGTCCATAAAGGAAGCAAAGAACAGTAATACTGTAACTTGCCACGTATAACATTTAAAGTGATTAGAGACGACTGGAGTGTCACCGGATGTATCATCCCATAGAAAACTTTAGCTACAAAATCCAACAAATCACGAATTCTATAAACATTTGGTGATAGGGAGACAGCCTATGTTCAAACATAAATTTAAAGATATAAGGAAACAATTGCTTTAATCCTTTCACCTTGCAGACGCCATCAACCAGTGGGAATTTCTAATAGTTTTAGATAGGTCAATAATAAATAAATTAATTAATAAAATTATTTTATATACATTCAAATTTTATTCTGAAATAGACAGAGTAATAAATAAATGTGACATAGTGAAGCATTAAATAGAATAAATTCCCTGGGGCATAAAACTAATGGGTGACTTATGCTGTATTTTTATGAACTCTATCACTGAAGCTCACAGAACATTTTTACGCCACTGACTTCACACCACCCCCCCCCCCCCAATGTTATTTTTCACTTAATACATTCATACCCTGTGGTCAACTTATTCGCATCAGGAGAGATGTCTAAATAGCTTTCACATGCAATGCCTAAGAAGAATACTTGGCATTAAGTGGCTGGACAAATTTACAAACACTGAGGTATTGCTACTACAACTGTCTTCTCAATGCTCAGTCTACGAAGGCTCTGGTGGCTGGGTCATACCTGGAGAATGGAGGATGGCAAGAGTCCCTAAGGACATCCCTTATTGTGAATTAAAGACGGGTAGAAGATGTTGAGGCCGATCTCTACTCTGGTATAAAGATGTGTGCAAGCGGGACATAAATGATACAGGTATTGAGGTAGACTTATGGGAACAAAATGCCATGGACTGTGTTGTGTGGAGAGGGCATATCAGGAAGGGAATGAGAGTGAAAAAAGAAATGATTGCAAAAAGGATGAGAGCTGAGAATCTGAGAAGAAAAGGATTAAACACAAATGTTATTAACAATGGTCCTGAAATCCCATGCTATCATTGTGGAAGACTTTTTTTAATGTGGGCAGGTCTTGCTAGTCACACTCGCCATCGCCATAGGCTGTGACTCCCATGTCTCTATATGGCACAATAAAACACTATCATCAGGAAAGAGAAAAGTGCCAATCATTCATACCCCGTTCTTATATCAACTATGCAGGTGCAAAAAGAACTATCAGCAATTTAACTATGCTTTTTGAAATATATCACTGCTGAAATGCAGATGCATCTTCATGAGTCTTCTCGGGACAAGAGTAAAAAGTAAAGTAAAGATCCCTTTTTACGCCTTTAGGCACATCGAGCAAATGGGAAGAGCACTCATATTTTTACAGACCATACTAGGTGGGTAATGTGGTCAGCATTACTCTGGCCGTCTTGGGACAAGAGGGTCCCATTTATTACTACATGTATCCTAGTGCTAATAATATTTCAAATGTTACTATTTCCAGAGCCTTTCAGGGACAGGTAATGCATATCAGGTGACTGGCTCTTCTTGAAACAAAAATTATGTATTGTCTTCTCTTATGTTTGACACTTGCCACCTCAGTGTTCACTTTCTATGAGTATTTTCTCTCTCTCTCTCTCTGACAGTAATGCTGCTAATATACAACCAGGGATCTTAGGGAAGGCAAAGAAAACAAATACTGTATTGTGAGAAGCATGCTGTAAACAAGAGTGACAAAGGGTAGGATGGGTTTCAGAGTTCACCACATCCTGTTGATTAAAAAAGAAATAATTCTTCAGCCACAAATGTTAATCTTGAATGAACAAGTTTAAGGGTTGGCCTGAGCTGGCTGAGAGCCTTGGATCCATTAAGACAGTGGTTCTAAACCTGTGGGGCGCGATCTTTTTTGACCCTAGGCTTCCTAGACGATCCAAAAACACATATTCATTGAAGTTATGAAGAAAAATAAGTGTTTAGGGGTCGCCACAACATAAGGGAACTGTATTTAAGGGTCGCCACAATATGAGGAACTGTATTAAAGGGTTGCCACAACATGAGGGAACTGTATTAAAGGGTTGCCACAACATAAGGGAACTGTATTTAAGGGTCGCCACAATATGAGGAACTGTATTAAAGGGTTGCCACAACATGAGGGAACTGTATTAAAGGGTTGCCACAACATAAGGGAACTGTATTAAAGGGTTGCCACAACATGAGGGACTGTATTAAAGGGTTGCCACAACATAAGGGAACTGTATTAAAGGGTCGCCACAATATGAGGAACTGTATTAAAGGGTTGCCACAACATGAGGGAACTGTATTAAAGGGTTGCCACAACATAAGGGAACTGTATTTAAGGGTCGCCACAATATGAGGAACTGTATTAAAGGGTTGCCACAACATAAGGGAACTGTATTAAAGGGTTGCCACAACATAAGGGAACTGTATTAAAGGGTTGCCACAACATGAGGGACTGTATTAAAGGGTTGCCACAACATAAGGGAACTGTATTAAAGGGTTGCCACAACATGAGGGAACTGTATTAAAGGGTTGCCACAACATAAGGGAACTGTATTAAAGGGTTGCCACAACATGAGGGACTGTATTAAAGGGTTGCCACAACATAAGGGAACTGTATTAAAGGGTTGCCACAACATGAGGGACTGTATTAAAGGGTTGCCACAACATGAGGGACTGTATTAAAGGGTGGCCACAACATGAGGGACTGTATTAAAGGGTTGCCACAACATGAGGGACTGTATTAAAGGGTTGCCACAACATGAGGGACTGTATTAAAGGGTGGCCACAACATGAGGGACTGTATTAAAGGGTCGCCACAATATGAGGAACTGTATTAAAGGGTTGCCACAACATGAGGGAACTGTATTAAAGGGTCGCCACAATATGAGGAACTGTATTAAAGGGTTGCCACAACATGAGGGAACTGTATTAAAGGGTCGCCAGTTGTGATTTCCCAAAGTGATAATTTCCTTATTTGAACATTTGTTCCAACCATCCTTTTGTGCTGTTAAATTCCTTCTGAACCAGAGACATTACTAAAGTGAAAAAAAAAAATTAAAAAATTTCCTGGGAAAACATAAATGACAGAGAAGAGACTGTTTAGGGGATCTTTCCTTCGAAGTTGTAGTGCATCTGCCTGGGAGGCCAAGAACCAACAGTCTGCATAAAGATAAGCCAGATCTGTGAAACAGATGCAAAGACAAAACTCAAGCCCAGGAACAAGACCAAAGTCCTGAAGTGGTTGAATGACCAGAACTTTCCACCAAAGTTTACAGATGGTGAGCGCGAATAAGAAAGCAATGATGATGATGTATATGACATAAAGTGTTTGTTTGCTCACAGACCTGTTTATCCAGCTGATGGGGCTTGATGAGCCACAAGGCTTCCAGATGAGAATGAAACTCTTCTACAACTGTCAGTTTATGTTTCAACAAATGCTCTGAAATTAGGGCGAAATTATTGCACTTAAAAAAAGTGTACTTTCACAATCTCTATTTCTCTTTGGGAATGCATATGTATGGGTGTCTGTGTATACATAGGTATGTATGAGTGAATGTTTATATGTTTGCATATGCATGTATGAGTGTGTGTAAGTGAAGATATGATTGAGCGCCTGTATTTATGGGCGTCTTTGTGAGTGTGTGTAGCATGTGTAAGTAGGAATGTGTATGTAAGTAAAGTAAAAGTAAAGATCCCTTTTCACGCCTTTCGGCGCATAGGGCATATGGGCAGAGCGTCCCATATTTTTACAGACCATCAGCACTCTGTGGGTAATGTGGTCAGCATTACGCCGGCTGTCTTTACTTTCCCAGGACAGCCCATCCTGGTACCCATTTTAGGCTGGGTCGACCTGCGACGTCCCACACCACGATAAAAATCCATGCAGCCCGCAGTGGGTTTCGATCGCAGTATGCTGGCTTACGAGTCGGGCTCGCAACGCCTTAGCCACGGACGCCGCTGGAATGTGTATGTATTAATGAGAATATGTATGAAAGGGTGTGCACGTATGAATATGTGTGTGAATGTATAAAGTGGAAGTGAGTATATGAGCGTGTGTGTGTTATTTATGGATCAATGTCTAGTAGGTATATATACATGTGTGTGTATGATACTAAGTGTGTACATATGAGTATGTATTTGTGTATGTATGGGTATAAATGAGTCTATATACAACAGCGTGTATTAGTATGCATGAGTATGTGATTGTGTGTATGTTAGTTTATACATGGGTATGTGTGAGTGGGTCTATGTATGCATGTGTGTATATGATGCTAAGTGTGTATATATGTGTAAAAATGTGTATGTATGGGAATATATGAGTGTGTATGGGTAGGTGTGAGTGTGTGATTGTGTGTATATTAGATTATACATGGGTATGTATGAGTCAGTCTATGTATGCATGTGTGTATATGATACTAGGTGTGTATATATGTGTACAAAATGTGTATATGTATAGGTATATATGAGTGTGTATGGGTAGGTGTGAGTATGTGTGAGTATGTTAGTATATACATGGGTATGCATGAGTGGGTGTAGGCATGCATGTGTGAGTTTGTGTAATGTATGTATGTATGTATGTATGTATGTGTATGTATGTGTATGTATGTATGTATGTATGTATGTGTGTATGTATAGATGTGTGTATGTATAGATGTATGTATGTGTATGTATGTATGTATGTATGTATGTATGTATGTATGTATGTATGTATGTATGTATGTATGTATGTATGTATGTATGTATGTATGTATGTATATGCCTGCCATGCATTTGTGTGTTTTACTTGATACACCTAGGACATAAAATGTGAGATATGAACCAAAAATGCTTCACAGATCAAATATAATTTTGCTGTCTGACACATGAGTGTTTGCAAGGGCAGAATGTGAGACTGGCCTGCGTGACCAATTTGTGACTTTTTGAAAATATAAACTTTGTTTGTTTTATCTCTCACAGACAGTCAGTTGCGTATTCTTTACAGGACGTTGCAGAACCAACCCTAGCATTGTTTGGCTGTTGTGGTTTTTCTAGGCACATTTTACATTCAGTAGTTTGCCACTGTCGAAATCAGTGCTAGATGCTCTGCTACCAAATATCGTCCTCAGCTGGGATCGAACCTGGCACCCCGGCGTTACGAAATGTGTTCGCAACGCCTCGCCTAAGCCGCCAACCACAAGGATATAACAGAATTTTAAAATGAACTACATATTTTGGATTTAAAAAAAAAACATACCAACAATGTATCCTAGTGTACAGTCATCAGGTAACCTTATAGTTTCTGCCGTTGTCATGAACCTTCCACCACTAAGGAAGAAATCATTTGTTAAAAATGACATTATGAACAGAAAACTTTACACTCCTTTGCAAAATCTAACAGTTAACTTTTTTCATCTTAAAATTTATCGGCTGTAAACTCGCGCGGAAAGTTCTGGTTGTTCATCCTCTTCTGGATTTCAGCCTTGTCCCAGAACTTGAGTTTTGCATGCACATCCGTTCGTACAGATCTGGCATATCTGTATATGCTGTTGGTTCCAGGTCTCTCAGGCAGATGCCTTCTGACTTTGAAGGAAATACCATTAATTAGTCGATTATTACTATATTCTTGTTCAGAAGGGGTGTGGCAGTGGATCTATCTCCCTCCCCCACTTCACAATGGGACCCTGGAGCCAACACGGGGATAACTGTATTGAAATCTCGGCCATAAACACATATGTTGAGACCTCATTAATTATTTTAGCAATAGTCTTCTTTGTTTACGTTCACGAGCTGTAAATTCCGGCATAACATTCTGGCTGTTCGTACACTTCTGGGTGGCAGTCCTGTTCCACAACCTGAGTGTTGCGTGCGCATCAATTTGACAGACCTGATTTATTTCAATGCAGCCTGCCGGTCCCTTACCTCTCGGGCATATGCACTCCATCTTCAAAGGAAGCTCCTAATTAGTCGACTCTTACGACGTGCACTTTGGTAGGCAGTAGGTCTATATTTGTTTTCCCCATAATGGGGTCCCGTAATCCATACGGGGAGGCTAAAGCAATAGTAAAACAATTACCGCCTAAAGCATTTTATAATAAGATAGCTGATAAAAACAAACGGTGAACGTACCCTGCATATGGAGCCATTTTGAGAGCCAGAGAGCGGCTGATGCAAAAGCCTGCGCCACCAGTGGCAAACCAGAAAGTCAGCTTCATCTGAAACATTTAATGTGAGTTCATTCTCCTGGCTGATGTTGAGAGATGCAAAAACACTAATAATTTTTCATAGTCTCTCACGTGACCCCCTGGTCTTTAGAGTACTCTGCCCTTTGTTACTGTTGTGCTTCCTCATTTCGATAAGCTTTTTGGGCACAGTGCACTTGATTCATTAACTAAGAAGCTGATATATTACGAGATAAGGTCACAGCTTTTGTGGTAGTATGCAACAGTATGCACATCTTTTCCCCCATTGATAATGTAACAGACACTCTATGGCAAGCACTGAACCCTTTTTAAAAAATAATGCGTGATGACTACCAGCACCTTTGTTCTAGGGGGAAAAAACACATGACTACCTGCACCTTTGTTCTGAGGGAAAAAAACACATGACCACAGTCACCTTTGTTCTAGGGGAAAAGAAACACATGACCACAGTCACCTTTGTTCAAGGGGAAAAGAAACACATGACTACAGGCACCTTTGTTCCAGGGGAAAAGAAACACATGACTACAGGCACCTTTGTTCTAGGGGAAAAGAAACACATGACTACCGACACCTTTGTTCTGGATGGGGGGGGGGGGGGGGGGGGGAGAGAGAGGAGGAGTGATGAACTTGTCGCAATTTTTTTCCCTATGTCAAATCAAAGTCTTGTATTTATTAAACTCAGTTTAAGCCAAGCATATTATTACATATTATTACATTTCTTCATCTGTACCAAGCAAGTGATGCGGCTGTGGAGCAAAGAAAGAAGATATGCCAGTCAACTCCTACTGGATTTGGTGAGCAAGGAGGTGCTGAGATGGCGACTGCATCGGAGGATGGACTAAGACTGGGTCAGACTGATGCCAATACGCATAATAACTAACATCCAAATGAACAGATCTGCTCTGTTTAGTAGATGCTGTAATAGTGCACAGTGAGCAACTAGGGCTGGAGTGTAAGAAAACAGAGATTTACTGGTCACAAAGAAGAAATAAATACCAGTCTTGAACACTGAAATGAGAATTGATATGACAACAATCTGGACATTCCCATAAGTGTTTCTGGATGATCCATCTTCAAAAACACAAAGTGATAACTCAGTCAATCAATTAGGTGCTGTCTCAATGATGGTTGAATGCAATGGATCTCCAAAACTCTATGTATCTTGTCTTAGTTGTAAATGTTCTCAGACTGCTGTTTGTTAATCTCCTGATGTTGTCCTTCCATGTATATAGTTGTCTACCTCTATCACCTTTTCCTATAATGTGGTTTTAAAAAAAAGAGTTTGGCCTTTTAATGTGGCCAAAATATTTCAACTGTCTCTCTCTCTCTCTTTTTAAAAAAAATCTCTTTCAGTAATTCTCTTTTTATTTGCAGTCTTTCCACAACCTCTGAACTTATTTTTTCTTCTTGGTTCGCCAGTGTAAGCTACAATGAAAAGTCCTGGTTGTTTGCCCATTTGAACTTTGGCTTTGTGCGAGTGTCCAAGTTTTGAGTATACATCCATTTTACAGACTTATTTGTGTGCAATTAGTTGTTCCTTGTCGCTCGGGCAGATGCTCTCTGACTTCGAAGGAAATCGCTAATTAGTTGACTCCTACGACATGCTTGCTGGGAAAGTAGTGGGTCTGTTTTTGTTTTTTCCCCCACAATGAGGCCCCGGAACCCACACAGGGAACCTCCTAAATTGACTTTTTGTTTCCACAAAATACAAGCTATTTTTCTGAACATCTACATTTCCAGAGATTCAACTCTATTTTCTAGCTGTCAGTTCATTGTACAAGTTTCTGCACCATACAGTAGGGTTGAGAATACATAATATTTGATGAATCTAATTGTAATGTGTTGTTTATATCTCTAGCTGTCAATAATTTTCACATCTTACTGAAGACAGAGATATCTGATTGAATAGGACACAGAGAAAAGCTGATAATAGTATAACAAGAATGTCCTTTCACTTGGACTAAATATTTTGATAAATCTGAACCTTTTATATTATTACCTCTTAAAAAAGATCCTTGCTAAAGTAAACCTATAAGAACTATTTTTTTGGCCAACACTATGTTATCAGTGCCAAACATTGGCACGTACATCCTCTAATAAACACAGAATTGTGACAACAGAGTTGAAATGCCTTAGAAGAGCTGGAGGAGTTTCAAGGAAAGACAGAATACGAAATCACAAAATCAGACAAATGCTAGGAATAAAGTCTTACAGGTCATCAAAGAACAAACAATGAAGTGGTTTGGACACCTATCAAGAATGGTCTGGTACTATCTGCCATAGCGAGCCACACTAAAACGATACAACAGGGATAGAGCGAGGGGAAGACCTAGGAAAAGATGGAGAGATGACATAAAGAACAGCTTTACAGAAATGAACATCAATCTTGAAAGAGCTCTTGACAAAGCTCATCAACGAGCATTACATCTCCCCTTGACACTTTACTGAGGTACAAGGTGGAAGAGAAGAAGAAGAAGAAGAAAAAAAGAGACCCTTTCCCATGTCTTCTAGTGTACTGGGCATATGGTGCTAGATATATATTTTATAGACCAGCTGGCACTCGGTGGGTGACAGGGTCATCATCATGTTGGCTACCTTTACTTCCCAGGACTTTACCTGTTACCTATGTTAGACTGGGCCGACCTGGGAGCCAAGGCCGTTTTTTAAAAACATTCCGGCTCAAGTCAGATTTGATTTCATGACCTTTTGATCTGCAGGTCAGTGTTTAGCCACTACACCAAGGTGGATTCCATTATCACCTGTTACTCTCAAAGATTGCCACACACATTTCTCTCCCCCCCCCCCCTTCCTTACCAAGTTTGTTCCTACATAAGGCTTTCTTTTTTCCACCTTTTCTGCTGATATGCCCTATAATTTTCAGTTCTCACCTTTCAGCTTTTATAAATTATCCATCACATAATAATCAATTACATCCCTCACTGCCACCGATGGAATCCATCCTTCATCAACTCTCTCGGTTTGCCCCTCCCTCTTCTACCGTTGACCTATCCAGGCATCACAATATTCTTCAGAGTCTCTCTCCTTATCACATGACCAAACAAAAGTGCTTTTCTTATAGCTGTATATCTCAATATTTTTTCATTAGCTTCTTTCAAGCAATCCTTGTTAATTACTCTGACAGTCCAAGCAATTCCTAACATTTGCCCGAGGAACAACATCTCCTTCCCCTCCAAAGTCTTTTTAGTTTGTACACTCACATTCCATGATTCACTACCATACAGCAATATAGATTACACATAACATTTCAGTACTCTCTTATGAAAATCCAAAGAGAGGGACCTGTTGCACAAGATGTTTTTCACTCTATGAAATGCAGCCTTAGCCTGGCCTATTCTGCTCTTAATTTCTGAGACACATCTTTTGTCTGATGTCTTCTTAAAGTCCATGCCATGTATATCCACAGCCTTCTGTCTCGTGTACTTTAAATCAACTCTGAACACAGATAATCCTCCACGCCATGATGTCTGACTGTCCAGAATCTTCTCTCTCAGTCCCTCCAACTTTCCTACTGTCAGGATGTGCTCCAGTTTTCTCCTTCTCATCACATGACCAAAGAATGTAGATCGTGATGTGGGCAATCAGTTCTCTTCATGAATCAGTCTCTTTCAAGACATCCTCATTACTCTTTTTATCTGTCCAGGTTATTCCTATCATCCCTCTACAGCTTCTAAATAATTGTCCATTAAACTACCAACCGTCTGATGTTTAGTGGTGTAATATCAGGGTACTGAACCACATGTTGTTGTGCACCAGGACTGGGGCTCATTCGGGTCATCATGGCTTATCTACATCTCTCCTTGGTCATCCCAGAAACAGGTTCCCAGCTTTGGGTCTGGACACTATAGACAGGATCAACATTTTCTTCTGAAGTCAGAAAGCATCTGCCTGAGAGGCATGGAACCAGCAGCCTGCATACAAATAAGCCATACCTGTAAAATGGATGTGCACCCAACACGTACATCCTGAAGCAAAGTCCTCAGGATGAATAACCAGGACATTCAACAGGAGTTAACAGCAGGTGAACACCGAGAAACAGAAAGGTATAATGCTTGAAACCAGGCTGCTTACCCCAGGTGTTTCCCTGTCAGCAACCTCTAGAGGATGTTTGAGGCTGGGCTTGCCTAGATACCAGTCTTCCCTGTGATTGTATCCCTGGAGCATGTCCACCAGCCTGGGCACATTCAGGTAAACATCATCATCCACATGACAGAACCACCTGCAGATGTTTGGTCATCAATAAGGGAATAGTTAATATTAGTCCATAGATTTCCAGTGTGGTTTCTGGGGCCCTATTGTGGCAAAAACAAGAATAGACCCACTCCATGCCCAAAAACATGTCGTAAGAGTTGACTGATTACGAAATTGAAGCCTGAGAGGCAAGGAACCAACAGTCGGCATGCAGATGAGTCAGACCCGGGAAACGGATGTGCACTCAACACTCAGTTTCTGGAACTGGACTGAAGTCCAGAAGTGGACCAACACGCAGAACTTTTCCCGGGAGTTTACAGCCTGTGAAAATTTAAAAAACTAAAATTAAAACAGTTGGAAGATGTAGACTTCATTGATAACATTTCTTGTCTATCCCACTCACAGAATCAAATGCATGACAAATTAAACAGAGAGACTTTCCAGTGTGGATTCTGGAACCCCATTCTGTGGTAACAAAAAGAATACATCTACTGCAACCCCCCCAAAGCGTGACATACAAGGCGACTTCTTCTTCTCCTTCTTCGTGTTCAGTGACTGTAAACTCCGGCAGAAAGTTCTGGTTGTCTGTCCACCTCTGGACTTGAATCTTTTTCCAGAACCTGAGTATTGTGTGCACATCTGTTTAACAGATCTCACTTTATTGTATGCAGATTGTTGGTTCCTTGCCTCTCAGGCAGATGCACTCCATCTTTGAAGGAAGCTCCCAATTAATTGACTTTTAAGACATGCTTGTTGGGGATGAGCGGGTGCATTCTTGTTTTTCCTCACAATATACCCTGGAACCCACAGGACAACTAATCAGGGAAGTTTCCTTTGAAATCGGAATCCGTATGCCTGATAGGCGAGCAACCAACAGTATGCAAACAAACAAGCCAGATCGGTAAAAAGGATGTGCACACAAAAAGACTTAAAGTCAAGAAGTGGATGAGCAATCAGAACTTTCCCAGAGTTCACAGTCAGTGAACAGAAAGAAAAAGTGAATACAATGAAGAATCACTACCAGATTCACAGATGCCTGGTCTCTCTCAGCAGAAGATAAAGGTATAGACATGATCACCCCTAATATGTGATGGTTAGCAACATCTCGGAACCATTCATCACTGAAATTGACACCCACTAATTTTGTTCTTGATCTTATCCCCATGTGTGCCCCCCATTGTCGTCCCTGATATCCATGTCTCCATTTGAAGACAAACTCTCTGGAGTTGACAACATCGTTAAGTTGACAACAACGTTAAGTTGACAACAACGTTAAGTTGACAACAACGTTAAACAGATTGCTCCTTCCTGTAAACATGTACAGGTTAAAAAAGAAAAGAAAAATCAGGACAAGAAAATTATCCCTTACCGTTTCCTTGAAGCCATGTAATAATCAAACTCAACTGCCATTTTACAACTCAGTGCACGCCTGAAAGAAATTTAATTATTCTTTTAATTCTCAGCTCCAAATTAAATTTGCAAAAACATACTAAAGGTAGGTACAAAAGACGGCAGAGCTGGTGAGAGACTGACCCCCATCAAAGTAGTCTGTGATGAGAGCGATGTTCTGTAAAAGATTTGCTACATGATGATAAGTACACATAATTGTAAATTATGAGCTGAATGTTGAACCAAGAATCAACATCACAGCTCTCAGGACACTCCCATAAGTGCTCAGTCCCCATCTTCAGCAGCAAGCAAAGAGTTCCAATTCTGATGGTACCAGTAACCATATTTAATTATGAGTAAAATATAACTGTCCCTAAGATTATGTTTACTGCTGTTGTTAGAGCACGTCATTCAGTCACCTTATGAGTGCATCATATTTTATACTTTTACATATTCTTTTTTGTCATTATATCTTTCACTAAAAATTCTCTTCGTATATTACTTTCCTAGTATTTAGAGTGTGAGAAATGCCCGCTGGCCTTATGTTTCGATACAGGGAAAAATCCTAACTGCACCACATCGCGGTAGAGGATGGGAATGCACCTCGGTGCGGCTAATGGAGTCTTGGGGAAAGAGTATCCGCAAGGATAAGCAGACACCTCTGCTGCTCGCAATAGCATTACAGAGCAGGGTACTCACTCATCTTGGCAATCGAAAAAACTACTGAAGGGTGAGGTGCTCAGCCATGTGAATGTGCAAACTAAGGGAGATTTCATCTTAAAATCCATGTGGTCCGCAGTCATGTCCATCCATAACCTTCTGTCTCGTGTACTTTCAACCAACTCTTACACAGATGATCTTCCATGTCATGATATCAAACTGTCCAGCATCTGTTCTCTCTGTCTCCCTCTGCCTCTAATCAGCTCCAACTTTCCTATTGTCAAAATGTACTCCCATTTTCTCTCTATCATCACATGACCACAAAATGTAGATTGTCTCTTCCTGAGGTGGGCAATCAGTTCTCTTCATGGATCAGTTTCTTTCAAGACATCCTCATTGCTCTTTTTATATGTCCAGGGGATCCTCATCATTCATCTATAAAACCACATTTCCTCAGTTTCCAAATAATTTTGCACTAATCTATCAACTGTCCATGATCAACTACCAAATATCAAGATAGGATTTATATAGCTCTTAAGAATTCTCTTTCTCATCTCAAATGACAAAGAAAAATTACAGAAAATATTCCTCATTTTGTAAAATGCTGCCTTTGCTTGAGCTATTCAACATTTAACTTCTCTAAAACATCGTCCATCTGATGTTTTCAGGGTACTCAAACATATCAACTGGCTTGAGGTTTGTCCCATTTACTTTGACGCTGTATTCTAGAGGGTCAGTTTTCTTTATGATTACTATTACCCACCTTTCCTCTGTGTAGCATGAGTGCTCCCGTAACTACCACTATTGTAGTGAGAACTGTCATCATTAAGGAGGAAACCGAATATCGAAGACACCATGGGCAGGATAACTCGTAAGGAAGGAAAGTTGGCCGAGTGACTTTCTGCCAAGTTGTGATGACAACGACATTTTGTAAAGGGCCGACAACATGACATGTGTTGTATATTCAAATCTTCTTTGCTATCTTTCCTTTCACATGTGCATAGTAATATTTTAAATAGTTAAAATAAAAATATGACTTAAAAGAGAATCAACTGACCTGCTGTGGTCTGTAGAACAGTTGGTGTTGATCAAATGGTCACCTGAAATAAATTTTCAATCAACATGTGAAAGGGGGAAGACTATTTATAATAATAAACAAGTAAAGGATCTCAGCTTCTAAATCATTTTTATCCTAATGTTGATCAGCTGTGTCCTAGCTGCATACAAATAAGCCAGTTTGGTAAAACAGATGTGCATGCAGAATTCAAGTTCTGGAACACGAGTAAAGTCCAGAAGCGGATGAACAACCATAATCCCCCCCCTCCCCCCGAGTTTTCAGCCGGTAAATGCTAAGAAGAAAAGTGCTCATTAGTTTTAAAAAAGTTTCTGGCCTATCATGATAAGAGCAAAGGAATCCTATATCGTGGTTATTCAACTGGAGGCCCAAGAGCTGAATCCAGTCAATAGAACCCTAGCAAGCAGTTCGTTGCCAATTGTAAGGTATTATGATCTTTCAAGACTGGGGCAGGGGCCATACTGGGCCCTGAGTAAACTCAGTTGAACATGAAAGTTGTGAAGAAGTCAAAGCCCGGTAAAAATATCATACTAAATAATTCAGTGCAGAGGCAACAAGGTAATAAATAATGCAGCTTTAGAGCTTCTAGCCACGACATATCTGATGGAACCCTCTCACCCTGCGTTTAGCATTTGTGAGCTTTTTGTTCACATATCTTTGGAATGTGCCTATTAGGCCTGTTTGATGGCTATGGTGCTGGCCTATTAGGCCTGTTTGATGGCTATGGTACTGGCCTATTAGGCCTGTTTGATGGCTATGGTACTGGCCTATTAGGCCTGTTTGATGGCTATGGTACTGGCCTATTAGGCCTGTTTGATGGCTATGGTGCTGGCCTATTAGGCCTGTTTGATGGCTATGGTACTGGCCTATTAGGCCTGTTTGATGGCTATGGTGCTGGCCTATTAGACCTGTTTGATGGCTATGGTACTGGCCTATTAGGCCTGTTTGATGGCTATGGTGCTGGCCTATTAGGCCTGTTTGATGGCTATGGTGCTGGCCTATTAGGCCTGTTTGATGGCTATGGTGCTGGCCTATTAGGCCTGTTTGATGGCTATGGTGCTGGCCTATTAGGCCTGTTTGATGGCTATGGTGCTGGCCTATTAGGCCTGTTTGATGGCTATGGTACTGGCCTATTAGGCCTGTTTGATGGCTATGGTACTGGCCTATTTAGGCCTGTTTGATGGGTACTATGGTGCTGGCCTATTAGGCCTGTTTGATGGCTATGGTGCTGGCCTATTAGGCCTGTTTGATGGCTATGGTACTGGCCTATTAGGCCTTTTTGATGGCTATGGTGCTGGCCTATTAGGCCTGTTTGATGGCTATGGTGCTGGCCTATTAGGCCTGTTTGATGGCTATGGTACTGGCTGCAGCTGCACAGTGCAGACATGGTGGGTATGATTATATTTACACAATTTCTGTTCTGTAGATATTATTTGGGGTTGCAAAACTTTGATTTTCATAAATTGTGACATTACTATGATGTGACATAATTACATGATTATGTCACATTGCTCTCTATAGAAAAGTGACAAAAACCACATTTTAATGGTCAAAGGGAAGATAATCAGCTCTTTGCTGGGTTTGCATTCAGTGATTACTTCCCTTCATGCAGAAATAAACCTTTTCCTAATTTAGACATTCAGTGATCATAAAGAAAAAAAAAAACATTTCTTTGAGCAACATGAGGTCATTAAAGAAGCAGAGGACTTCAGGCAAGCTTTTCTTGGTAGTCTAGACAGGGGTTCAACCCCTAGATATACAAAAAAACTGATAAAGACAAAAACTTTTTCTGCTTTCTCTCTTTTTTAAAAAAAGGTTTTAATGGTAGAGTTTTAAGAATTATAAAGATGCATGTAAAATAAAAAAAAAATTAAAAAACATGACATTTGAAAAAGGGTAATTTTTTAAGATTCTTACAGGGCAAAAGGGTTAGGCAAACCCCAAATTAGTTGCTATTTACAAAATGATTGTTAAGAGGGCTGTGGGTCTATTCCCCTCTCCCCCTTTCACATTTGGGTCCATTGAACTTACATGGTGATGGCTGCACACAATGAGAAAGGAGAGAAAATATAGGCTCACCTAAAATTTCAGCAATCTCTGTGTCATTTCCATCAGTGAAAAAGTAAACCTGTGTGGGGTACACAAACATTAATTAGCTCTGAATTATAAATCAGTTACATAATAAACACATGCACCTTTCATGTGCCCAGGTGGGTTAACTGGAATATGATGCTACTGCTCCCAATGTATGGAGGAGGAGAGTTAGGAACAGGAACAAAGGGAAAGGAATTGAAAACAGACTGGGAGCTGAGGACCTAAGAAGAAATATGTCACCGGTTGTGATTCCCATACCTCCCTATAGCTCAGAAGCTCTCAGCCTTCCTAGTTTAGTGATCTTTAATACAGTTCCCTTATGTTGTGGCAACCCAAAAACAATTATCTTCTTTCCTAACTTCAATAAATATGTGTTTTCCGAAAGAGTCGTTTAACCCAAAAATGGGTCGCGACCGGCAGGTTGAGAACTGCTGCTACAGCCGAATGGAACAATATCATCTAAAAAGACAGAAAAGTCTCAACTTAAAAAAAAAATCCATACAAGCTCTCTTGAAATGAAGGATACATATTAGGACTAACAATGGAAAGAGATCAAGCCATACACAACTCTATAAAAACATGGAAAAGTTCCAGCTAAACATAATATCACTTTTAAAGACTGCAGCAAAGTGGTCAAGCCGTCTGCCTAACGCTCTGACGGTCAGGGGTTCATTTTACAGACTGGATCATACAGTGCATGATGCAATTTTTATGGAGTTCTCCTAGGTTCATCGCTGGAGCAAAAGAAGTCATGTTGGCTCTCCTCAGAACTTCTACCCCGGCATTATGGCGTCCAAACAAATATCCTAACAGGGCCTCAGTCCTATGAAAAATGTGGACTTCTCGCACTTCCTGCCGAGCGGCAAAACTAGGATCGGGTCTGTATAATGAAACAAATGCTCTAACAGGGTCACAGCAATATGTTAATTGTGGACCTGTTTCCCTGACTATGCCTCACCGATGAACGCATCCCCAGTGCCGCTACACACGGCGCGAATGGGAGCTAAACTAGATGGCTGGGACTCACAAGCAGCAGCTGCCTCATCTCCTGCAACTTCCTCCAATTTATTTTCTTGTGAGTCCCAGTTTAGCCCCCCATCAGCGTCGCACGTAGCTGTGTGGGGGATATTGTCGGCGGTGAGTGTAACTGCGTTTTTCGCATGAAGAAAAGTTTGAGGACAACAACGACCCTAATCTGCATCGGAGCGCGTGGTCTTCCCACCATGTCGCTTTTATCGTCTGTAATGTTGCATGTCTCTAAACTGTCAATGGTCGCTAGTATCGTCTGCTAGTATCGTATGCAGAAACGCTTGAAAGAGTCAACAGTCGCTATTATCGTCTGCAGTGTTGCGTCTCTTGAAATTGTCAGGTAATCATAGTTTTGCTGCGATTTGTTCGTTGCCGGAAGTGCACATATTTTTAATAGGACTGAGGCCCTCTTAGGATATTTATTTGGCCGCCATAATGCCGGGGCAGAAGTTCAGAGGAGAGCCTCATGTTTTGTGTGGCAGCTAGCCAGTCTGTGGAGAGAGACCAAGCCATATGGGATAAAATCATATGCAATGAAGTTAATCTATACTTTAACTCTTTGTAATATAATGTATTTTCTGAGTTTTGTCTCCATACTAAGACACTTTGATTTTCCTCTGACAGATAATACATCTGGTGCACATTTACTTCCGAGGTATATAACGTCTTCTATTGCTTTCTATTGTTTGAGACAACTGGATTTTATGTTTATTTCTCATTAGTTTAGTTTGTGTTGAGCTGAACAAAACAAACACCAGTGAAACAAGTGAATAAAAGTAAAGGACTGGCTGGCCAAACTGATGGAATGCTGGGCTCTCAAGCAGGAAACCCAGGTTTGAATCCTCAGAAAGGGTGTGGGGACTTTGGCTCTCCTTTCAATACAGGCTGGTAGCTGGAAAGCCGCCGATCGGCTTAGTGGGAGTTCTCTCCCTTGGCTGCATTGCAAACATGGAGCGGAAAAGTCACGAATCAACAAAGACAGTGAGGTCGACAACAGGGCTGCCAATGCTTGGGTGTTTCCCCCAGATCTGGGTGTTTATTTGACGCTTCGGGGAAATCTGGTTTTTTTTAAAGTAAATATATCCTTATATACAAGTGGTATAAGTTGCCACGGATGTGACTCCTGCAGATCTGTATGACTTAATGACCGATAAATGTGTGTGGTTAGGGGTAAGGTTAGATGTGACAATTTTGACGCAGGAGGTCTAAATAATCACATACACACCCAAACAATCGAAGAATTGTGGATGCTACTCAAACGGACAATTCACCACCGATTGGGCACTAGCCGCACGCTATTGCCGTCATATTTGGGAGAATTCCAGTGGCGCCACTACCACAAGCATCAGATTGTCGGCCATTATTTGGAACTCCTACGTCAAAATTGTCACATCTAACCCTACCCCTAACCCAACCCCTACGCCACCGTATGATGACTATGCAACCGTACACGCAACCGTATGATGATGATAGGTAAGTATGTCATTTGATTCGTGACTTTTCCGCTCCGTGTTTGCAATGCAGCCAAGGGAGAGAACTCCCACTAAGCAGATCGGCGGCTTTCCAGCTACTGGCCTGTATTGAAAGAAGAGCCGGGACTTTTTATTTCTACAGGATTGCATTAAATAAAACATCACTGCTAAGAATCAAATATGACCAAAAATCCAAGAAGCTCCGTTCAACTATATAATAAAGTTAAAATATTATGGCACATTACAGTTAGAAAGTAAACGCAGTAATGTGGGCGGAATAAGATAATTAAGATTGCTTTAATAATTAAATTTTAATTTATTGAAAGAAAATAAACACATACATTCATACATTACACATTACTTACCTGCTCTCTGGCCAAAAGATACCAAGTTTTCAAAAGCAGTTTAACTCTGGGTCCGTGATATTTGGAAGTAGTCTTGACGCTGATAAATATATCTTTCAACTCCGTCTTGTCTGAGTCTTTGTGTACACGAATTTGAAGATTTTTCTGCGATTTTGGTCCTGTTCCGCCCTGTTTGGGGTTGCTTCCTCCACGTCTGCTTGTCGTCGTCAGCAACAAGTCGCTTCCCTTGACTGGCGCAACAAGTTCTTTTTCGCCTGTCTCATTAACAAACTGTTGACTCCGGGCAGAAGAATCCCGTTCGTTGTCTGCATTAACTTGTTTAGTACTTCTAATCGGTCTAGTTCCACTAGATCCATCGATGTCGTCTACACTCCTTTCAAATTTGAGTAGTCGAGCCTCGTCCGTTTGGCCATGGTCCCCCTCGCGTCTCCAAGTTTGCAAAACTTTCCCACGGTCGTCAAAACTGTAAAAGTTGACATTGTAGCTAATCCATACGTTAAGTATCAACAGCAATACTAGAAAGGTGGCCAATCTGACCACCTTTCTCAGAGACAAACGCATCTGGACGGGGAATCATGACACATAACTGGTCAAGTTGGTGAGAAAGGAAACGGCCGAAAAACTTTCTTTGAAAACAGGTCAACTTCCAGGGGTTGTGGCATGGAGGTCGCGCGCATGCGCCTGGGCTTATTTCCGTGTTTACAAAATGACGAGGGGTCTTTCCCTCTCTCTCTCTCTCTCTCTCTCTCTCTCTCTCTCTCTCTCTCTCTCTCTCTCTCTCTCTTTTACAGTAGAACTTTGTTCTCTCTCTCTCTCTCTCTCTCTCTCTCTCTCTCTTCTCTCTTAGTAAAACTTCGATTAACCGTCAGGGTTGTGACGGATAATTGGATGTCCAGTAACGTGATTGCACTGCGGGCTTAGGACGAAAATTAAAATAAATTTATTCCAAAGTGAATAATGCACACACATTGTATTTAATTTACAAAAGAATTTATATAAACTTCAATTTAAGAGTAGTAATGTGCAGAAATGCATTCTAATGCTACAAACCTACGTTTCCGTGGCGAATTGGTAAGGCCATTTGCCTCGCGCTCTAAAGGTCGAGGGGTCGTTTCCCGGCGGCTAATTATAGTTTCACTGTAGACAGCTTTCTGTCCCAGTCTGTCTTTCTAGCGCCGTGGTTCTCAACTTTTCTAATGCAGCCCGCGACCCTGTTCCTCATGTTGTGGCGGTTCCCCAAGAATTCATGTTTTCGTTACTATTTTATATCGTCAGTGAATATGTGTTCTGCGATGGTCTTCGGGACCCTTGTGAAAGCCATATGTTGAGAACCACTGTTCTAGCGTATCTCTCTATCAATACACGGCATGTTAGTGTGAGCCTGAATACATGCGCTTGAACCTGACAGCCCCTTGTTGGTTCCCTACCACATATTATTTTCTGACTCTTCCCAGACTTATATACAACCAAGCAGTTATTGGTATCATCGGAATTGGAACTCTTCCCTTGCTGCTGGAGATGGGAACGGAGCGTTAATGAGAATGTCACGAGTGCTATGGTGTCAATTCTTAATTCAAAATTCAACATTTTCTTCTCGATCTGGTCTTATGATTGTATTGTTTGTGTGTTGTAAACACGAAGCTGAAACCACGCAACAAACCATTTAGGTAACTACTTCTCGTAGACTATACTAATGCCCTAACTGTTAAATTCTTATGAGGTTTAACAGAGTATCTTGGTTCTATCTTGATGAGTTGATATCCACAATACGACCCAGTAAGTCACTGTGGTGTCAACACTTCCGGTAGCAGCCCAAAAAGTACAAAAATTCAGACAAGGAATTAATCAAATGAACTGTGACTGAAAAGCTTTAAGCAGCGTTTCCCAAACTTTTCTTGGTCGCGGAGCCTTTTTTTTTTTTTTTCAATAAAAATGTTTCCACGGCGCCCTAACCTAAGTCAAAGTTTGATTGTTCGTGTCTTGGTTAAATTAATTAGGAAGCTTTTACAATATTTCGCGGCGAGCTGTGTAGAAGTCGCGGCTCCCCGTGGCGCCGCGGCGCACAGTTTGGGAATAACTGGCTTAATCTATCTATTTTTACCCCACAAGGACATCACACAAGCGATAAACACCCGATAACACAAAGTGCCATCATGTGTATGAGGATCACCCGCGGTGAGGTCCCAGAAACCGCGTTTAGCCATTAGACCATATTTATGGCCGGGCTATATTGCGGCCCCTGGCAATAGCCAGAGTAAGGCTTCAAATAACGAAAAATTGCATCCCACAATGGCATGACATGAAAGAGGTTTCTTTTTTGATTGGCTTAAAGAAATGGGGAAACGCCTAAACATGCACAATTATTTTGTGTTGTTTTGTGCACATTTTTCTGCTTTCCCATTTCTTTAAGCTTTTAAGTCGCAGTTGGCTAGATTAATTCCTTGTTATTAGCTTGACTGCTGTCCACCTTATTTTCATCACTGTATAAATATTCAGATAATAAAGTTTAAGGTACGTAACAATTCATTCTAGTAGCGAAACAATACATTATTGTTTCCTTTACAAAATAAATTCCACAAAAGGGGAGCCTAATTATTTCATGTATTTCTGACTCGATTCCTTACTTATTGCCCCTTACTAACCTCTTTTCACTAGTTAAAACTGATTGACTGGTTCAAATCCCACCAGAACCGTGCAACAAGCGATAAACACTCGGTGACACAAATTACCACCATTGGGATAAGAATCTCTCGGGTACAAATCTCAGAACCAGGGTGGGGCTCTAAAAAATCAAACAAAACAACAAAACATAGTGAGTAAAGAAAGGTAATAACATAGGTAAGTGGAAACAAAGTTCCCTGAACAAAAACAAAAAAAAAAAGGTAAGGGAAAAAATCCAGAGGATTGACTTCATTGCATCGGGTTTTATCCCATACGGCTCGGTCTCTCCCAGCAGAATGGCTAGTCGTCTGCCGAGAGCATAGCACAGAGCGCGAACTCCGTAGCTCTGACGACGATAACCAGGAATCTCCCTGAAAACTGCACTTGAGAACTGAACAACACAACCGTAAAACGAACCCACGACCTTCAGAGCGAGAGGCAAACGGCTTGACCACTTCACTACGGAAGCCCCCGACACACACGACACCCGGCAAGCAGAGTTTCTGGAACTGATGTAGTAAAGTACATTTGTCTTTTTTACATTATTCGTAATAACTATATGTTAGGGCAGCTTTTCTTACATTTTTTTTCTCTGAATCACCCATGTGGGGCAAATTTTTTTTCGAGACACACATACCTTTAAACGGTTTGAATACTTAGCAAAAGGTCGGCTCTGTGGCCAAGTCGATGCGAACGCTTCGTAATGCCGGGGTGCCGGGTTCGATCCCAGCTGCGGGCAATGCGCCTTGCGTTGGTTTCGACAGTGGTATCAAGAAACCCGACCGTCCAGGAAGGAATGGCAAACTACTGGACGTAAATTTGCTTAGAGAAACCACACAACAGCCAGGGGCTGCTGGGGTTGGTTCTGCAACGTCCTGTAATGGATACGCAACTAACCTGGTACTTAGCAAAAGAAGAAAAACAGTTCAGATTTAATGTTCAGTTGTCTTTAATGCGATGAAGGAAAAGGTTTGGATAATCTGTCATTACTTCCTTTATGTTTATGAGAAGTTTCGTTAACTGTACCCACAAATCACTTGAAGGTTGCTCTTTTATCTGTTTTTTATTTTAAATGTGAGCGTACGTTAAGAATGCACTGCAACCTTGCCAATAGCATTGTTTTCTGAACTCACCTTCATCCAGAACTTTTCCTTCATAGTATTTCTGTTTGAATCGGCTGTCTTCGATTATCTCAAGCAGATTTTCAAAAATTCTTGATTATCACCACGGCACCCCTGGCATACGCTCACGGCACCCCTGGCATACGCTCACGGCACCCCTGGCATACGCTCACGGCACCCCTGGCATACGCTCATGGCACCCCCCGTGTGCCGCGGCACCCAGTTTGAGTACCGCTTCGTTAGGGTCATATTAAAGAAAAGAATGGTGCCTAAACGTATAATAAAAGTCAAAGGTATTGTTTTAGGGCGAGTACAGAAATAAAAGTGTCTAGACGGAAGATGTATCACAGAGAGACAGAACACAATGGGACAGGTCAAAACTGCATGTTATAAAATGAAGAAAATTGTATGAATTCCATGGCATTGGAGATTAGATAAATAATTCTTGTATGTTATATAGAGCAAATTTTAACAGATGACTGTGAATCCTGGCCAATTATTCAACAAGCTATACAGTTTATTGAGATGTGGTTTCACAGAAAAACACTTATCTTCTTCTTCTTCTTCTTCTTCTTCTTCTTCTTCTTCTTCTTCGATCCTTCTGTCAGAAAACTTATATCAGGAGGCCGGTAGCCTTTATGAAAGCTATCGTGCAATCCATATCCTCTTGTGTACCATTCGGTTTTGTCTTTATTGTGGTTGGAACAGGCCAGATTGCGTCTCTGTTGTCAGCATACAGTTGACAGTGTTGGAGCACATGCTCAGCATTTTCGGGTGCCACGCTGCAAGGACACGTCTCCGTATTTCCTACACCGAAAAATTTGAACATATGTTGACGAAATCTGTTGTGCCCTGTCCTTAGTCTGAATATAATAGACTGCCCCTCTCTAGAGAGGCGATGAAGTGAGTCTTGGGGAGAAAATCTGGTGTGGGTATCCAGCCACCTTTCTTGGATACTAGATTGTATTAGTGTTTTCATCGCTTGGTGGGTTAAGTCGCTATTTGGTTGTACCATGTCACTGCCGCTTCTGGCTAATCTGTCCGCTATTTCATTGCCTTCCAAGCCACAGTGACCTGGAATCCACTGCAGTACAGATTGTTCTACTGAAGAGCCTAAGTGAATCAGCTGTTGCGTCAAGTCTACAAACTGAGTGTCTTTTGGGTTAACAATTGCTTGTAGAACTGACATAGCATCAGTCAGAAAGACCACTCTGCTATATTTGCTGTGCTGTTGTCCATTCAGGAAAGAACATGCCGCTAGAAGTGCTTCTGCCTCTGCTCTGTAATTGGAGGAATATGAACCTGTTGGTACAGCCTGGTTGATTTTTAAACCATTTGGGCATTCTATGTATATTCCTCCTCCTCCGTCTCTTACTGCTCTCTTGGCTGAACCATCTGTATACACTCGAATTCAACTCTGGTGTGGGTAAAGTCTATTGATCTCTCCTTCTGTAGTTGATTTCATATCAGTGCTGCTCATTGATGATTTGGAGGAGACCCCTGTTACAGTGGTTCTGACTGTTGGTAGGCTATCCCTAAGCCAAGCGGGGCAGTCGTTGTAAGGTTTAAGTGGAACATTTGGTATTATGGGAGGGAGTTTAAGGACAGCGAGCTTGGCATTTGCGTTCTTAATAAAGCAAGTTCTCTTTAGTCTAGCCTTCTGGGGTTTCTGCAGTCGGCTGTACATGGGTTGTTCTTGAAAGTGGTGGTATTTGGAGAGCTGGGTGAGGATCTTTGTGTCTCTCCTATCTTCCAGATTATGGAGACCAGTAATTGTTTCCATATCTGATATGGACAGCCAAAAAGAGCAACCCAGATGTTTTGAAATACAACTTATCACAAACATCAGAAAGAGACAGCCATCTCATGTTATGAGAAGAAGGAAACTGCAAAGTGTTGTGATCACTGGAAAGATATGTGAAAAGAGAGACAGAGGAAAACACCGTGAGACGGTTCTTTACAACATTTTTGTCATGGCATGGAGGGGTGTCAACACATGCACCTGTGAACCAATAAACGCAGCTGAAGATTACAGATTGTGGAAAGCCATGATCGCCCACGTCGGTCACCAAGGCTCTTACCGATGACCGGTACTGATACATGTGGTTAAATGACTTTCTGAACTGTTGTTAGCGGTAGTAGAGCTACTGGGGTTGTTTTCCGTTTAGCGACCACATCGCGCAGTCAGACGTGGCGACAACTAATAACCCTCCCCCCTCCCTTCCCCTTTCCTCCCCCTACCCTACAATCTCGGATTTCCCCAAATCTCGCGGGATTGATCGCTATACAGAAAAGAACCGCTACTGCCAAGGTTTCCGTGAAAGTCAAGAAAGACAAGGCTTGCAGGTAGACTGGGCACTCAATTTGTATGGAAAGTAAGTATGAAAAAGACGTTACAATAAACTACAGAGTCATTAAATGGCACCTGCGCTGAAAAGAGGTAGTTAAATGATATGAAATAATCAGACATGTTGAACTTTGGCCTCATCATCATGTAGCAGGTCCTTTGCCTGAAAAAAAAACCTCAGTCTCTCGCCAACTCACCCCTCTCGTGCACTTTTACATTTACAGAAAGCAAACTTTATGGGTCGCTGAGTAAATTACTAAAAGTCAATGAAGTTCATACTAGAGACGAAACTGCAGATATAGATAATTTATTTCAAGCGAACGAAAGAAGAAGAAGAAGACTTACACCATGTGCCCCTTTTCGCGCTAGTCGGCTCCTATCTCTTCTTCCCTTTCATGACAGGTCTGTTTTTGTTTCTCTCCAATCTGCCGTGGCGCTTGATATTGCCAAAGTGTTTCAAATTCCTAGAAAATATTCTGTTCATTGGCCAACCTTCATGGATATTCAGATCTTTTAGGATGAATCTACAGCATTTCAGCTTAACAGACCTCACTTTCATCCCAAAGAAATGCGAGAGAATCCACGACTCGCATCACTATGCTGTTACAGGGTAGATGCATGTTCTTAAAATTGTGACTTTGATGTCATTGCTGGTGCTTAACCAAAGACTTGTAATGCTGTTTACTCTTTTGAACTTCGATAAAGAACTGAATTAACCTCAGAGTTGATGAAACGACACAGACACTGGATACAACACAAATTGAAGAACCTGATAATAGTAAAACAAAATGTTCTTGTACTGGAATCTCCTGGCCTGAAGAAGAGACAGGGGTAAATAAAACATCGAAAACTTAAAATGAGCTGCATGAGATGGTAAAGAAAAGGTAGATTAAGCTCGAATTCTTTGAGGCTCCCATGCTCTATTATGGAGTCAAAGACGGGAGAAGAAAAGAAGGACCACAGGGTGGGGGGGGGGGGGGGGGGGGGGGGGGGACTCACTATAACGCATTGTTATATCCATGGACAAAAGACAAAAGAAAGAAGTACTTCGGGGGATCGCCTGACCGCTAAGACAGAAATACAAATATATGCAGACCTTCTCAAAGTCCAAACCGTGTGACGTTGGTAATCATGTCTGCCTCTACATCTCCTCCCTTCCAACTTTCCCACTGTCACGATGTGCTCCAGTGCTTCTGCTTTTCACCACATGACTAAAGAATGTAGATTGTCTTTTTCTGATGTGGGCAATCAATTCTCTTGGTGAGTCGGTTTCTTTCAAGACGTCTTCATTACTCTTTTTATCTGTCCAGGGCATTCTCATCATTCGTGTATAAAACAACATCTGCACAGCTTATAAATAATTTTTCAACAATATACCAGCTGTTCATGATTCACCTCCATATATCAAGATGATATTTGTATGGCATTTAAGAATTCTCATTCTCGTCTCAACTGACAAAGAAAGATTGCATCAAATATTCTTCATTTTGTTCGTTTAACAGGATGTTGTTGAGTTTCAACGTTTAGCTAATGCGACAGCTTCTGCTTAGAGGCTAGACATTCTGATATACGTAGCTGAAGGCTTGTTTCTGATAGCAAAAGCCCTGCAACAATATCCCTCTCAATTTTCTGTTTGGTTTCCACTGAGAACGCTTTATAATTGAGCTAGTATGTTTGGTGGACCGCTATAACATTTTCGCGGACCAGTGCTGAGTCGCGGACCACATCTGGTCTATGCTCCCTCTAGGAATAAAGACAGAAGAAGAAAAGATAAAGAAAAACCGTCTAATGGGTAGTTAATTATCTAAGACAGGCGGAAATGTGACTTTGATGTCCAAATCACTGGCTCTCGTCTGCACGTCTATCATCTTCCCGCCTTCACGTTTCGCTTGGAATGCCCGACTGGTGCCAATCTTGCAACCTAACTCGCTTCTCGGCGTTTCTAACGTGCTCTTTGTAATACGAGATCCGACTAGTTAAAAAGTCTTCGGGCTGCCAAAGCCGCTTGCCTTTTGATTTATAAGAAACTGGAAATTTGAAAAAAAGCAGATTTGGGCTATTAGAAACGGAACAACTCTTTAATTTAATTAAACCAACATGTAGCAGAATGCTGGTATATAAACAAGCTGAGGAAATAAAATGAGTTAGACAGCAGTCCCCATGTGGGATGCAATTTTTCGTTATTTGAAGCCCTACCCTGGCTCTTACCGGGAGCCATGAATATAGCCCAGTCGTAAATATGGCCTAACGACTGAACGGGGTTTCTAGGACCTCTCCACAAGTGATTCGCATCCGCATTGTGGCACTTTGAGTCACCATGTGTTTATTGCTTGTGTGATGTCCTGGTGGGGTACAACAAGAGAGAGAGAGAGAGAGAGAGAGAGAGAGAGAGAGAGAGAGAGAGAGAGAGAGAGAGAGAGATTACAAGAGTTTCTTAGTAATTGACAGGGAGGATCTAGAAAACAGCGAAAGAATGTATTGGAAGCCTTACATGGCATATTGTCAGGACCGGATTATCATCATATGATGCCCTAAGCACTTACAAGCTTTTGACACCCCCCCCCCCCTCCCCCTCCTCTCCCAGCACTGAAATAAAATTTGCCTATTTCCTAAACCATGTGAATATAAACACTAAAAGAACACTGCTGGTCACAATATTCTTACCAACGCTACGCTATCAATTTCAAACGTAGACAATGTCTTTAGAAGGTTAGTTTGCCTTTCCTTTACAGGACGTTGCAGAACAAACCCCAACAGGCCTTGGCTGTGGTGTGGTTTTTCTAGGCACATTTACGTCCATTTGTTTGCCATTGCTTCTGGACAGTCGGCTTTCTTGATACCACTGTCGAAACCAATGCAAGGCGCATGGCGCGCAGTTTGGGATTGTCTTTAGAAGACAGAAGGAAAATAGTCAGAAATGAAATGTTGATGTGCCATGCTAGGTGTAACAAGGAAAGGTCGACTTAGGAACGATGGTATCAGGAGGAGAGTCGGCTCAGAACCAATACTGGACTTTATAGGGAGACAAAAAAATTAAATGGTTTGGCCATGTAACAAGATTGACCTCAGACAGGGCTCCCCAGAGAGCAGTGTTATACAGATACAGCTAGAGGTCGACCACGCAGAATATGGACCACAGAAATATCATAGACACTGAAAAGTACTTTATACCAAGCGAAGAGAAGAGCCTGTTCCAAAGATCTCTTCCTGTCCTGACACCGCGAGTCATTCCTGTCCTGACACCGCGAGTCATTCCTGTCCTGACACCGCGACTCATTCCAGGAGTGGAGAAACAAAGAATAAGCTTACCCCCCCCCCCCTTCCCTAAGACCCGCATTAATGGCACGATGCAACTCCTCGAAAACCAAGCTGCTGGGGTCCCAACGACAACCTCTCGCATACAAGGAAACGTCAAGGAAGACTGGCTAATAAACAACATCATGTCTCGGAAGCTGAAATATTTTGGTCATATCAAGCGCCACGACGGATTGGAAACAATTATAGCAGAAGGCATGGTACCAGGAAGGAGGGGCAGGGGCCGACCAACACGAAGATGGGCCACATGATATAAGTGACTCATTGAGTATGAAAGTACATGAGACGGGAGAGCTGGCGAGACACCGAGTTTCTATCAGACAGATCGCAAAGGACCTGCTACACGATGATGATGAAATTTTCACTTTACATACACAGATTAGCAAGGGGCTTTTATGCTCGTGGCGCCACTGGGTACATTTTATTTCTATTTGAAGTTTTCCCCAATTTTTTGTTTGTTTGTTATTGTAAAGTTTGATGTCATTGTAAAAAAGCTGTGTCTAGAGTTTGACTAGGCTCAAAAACTAGCAGTGGCATTATTTTAGAATAATCTGTGTTGTTTCTCCCCATGAAAGCTTTGGCATTCACACCTTTCTTAAGATACACGATTGGTGTACTAACACAAATGAGACACACCGGCGACCGAGTCACCAACTGGCCGGCCGGTAGACGACTTCGTCGCCAAACAGGACAGTACTTAGGTCTGTCTCCTCAGATTGCAATCAATCCAGCAGGAATCCTTTTCCGTGCTACTCGGTGGGGAGCAATGCTAAGAGATTTTAAATTATAACCTAAAGCTCTACATTCTGGGAGGCAATTGAACGTAGCGATTAAAAATTTTTTTTTTTTCGGAGCAAAGCAACGGAACAAAACTCAACTGAGATCTTGATATTGGCTTTAATAGCTTCTGTTGGCATATACACTCTTTTCTCATCCCTTGAGGAGTTTAACAGCATTACTTATATCTTCTTCAGATGATTTTTACAGCTGGCACGCAGTTCGAATTCTACAGGCAGGATAACCGAGGTATCTTATGAGACTGGTCTATTCAGAAGCTTTTATAATGTAAGTTAATAGAAAAAAAAATTATGGAATTTGTTCCAGCTTTCAGGCTTGTTGGATATATAGGGTTAGAGCTATATTTGATAGGCCAATCGGCACTATGTGGGTGATGTCATGCCGGCCGCATTTACTTCTTAGGACTTTATCTGGTACCCATTTGAAGGCTCGGTCGACCTACCAGCCAAGATCACGAACAAACAAATGACTTCGTCAGGATCTGAACCCGCCACCTTCTGATCTGCAGGCGAACGTCTAGCGGCTACACTAGGGCGGCTCACAAAGTAAGTGTTGCCTGTTTAAGTGGCTACACTAGGGCGGCTCACAGAGTAAGTAAGTGTTGCCTGTTGAAAGCGGCCACACTAGGGCGGCTCACAAAGTAAGTAAGTGTTGCCTGTTTAAGTGGCCGTGAAAGTATCAGTCCAGCTGTTAGTTCACGTACAGTTCACGTAGGTGTAGGTGGCTTGAGCGTTGCGAACGAGCTGCGTAATGCCGGGGCGCTGGGTTCGATCCCAGCTGCGGGCCTTGTTGGTTTCGACAGTGGTAATGAGAAACCAATCGTCAGGAAACCTATGGCAAACTACTGGACGTGAATTTGCCTAGAAAAACCAACCAAGCAAAAAAAAAAAAAAAAAAAAAAAAAAAGAAAGAAATGCTGGGGTTGGTTCTGCAACGTCCTGTAAAGGGGATACCTCTAGCTTTTTGACCACACTGATATGTAAGATTAGGACACAGATTAACAATAATTTTCTATCAATTGAAAAACTGGCAACTGTAGATGTTAGACCTGGCGACTTATATATATATATATTAATTACTTGGAGTTAGGGTTACGGTTAGCCCTAACCCTAACCCTAGACATAATCCTAACACTAAAATAATTGAAGGGTTATGGACGCAACTCAAACGGAAGCAACCTATTGAGACCATATAAGGGTATATTTTTAAACGCAATCATTCAAACTTTTCATTCGGAGGGTAGCCAACTTTTTTTTTAAACATTCACGTAGGCACAATGGTGAACGACTCAACTGGTACCGTTGAATACGCCTTATAAGTTGTGTATGACCTGCCCTGTGGACTAAACTGATGACCTGTCCATGCTGGTCAAATTATTGGTGGTCATCCCACTGCACCAGTTCTGACTGAAACCTAATGACCATCTGTGACTTATCAGTGCTGCCAGTTCTCAAGAGTGGTGAACCCCCTTACACGAGAGCTGAACTTAGGAAGCTGATACAAAAGTGAACTGTAATCAACAGGATGTTATCATTCACACCTCCCACACTGAAGAAGTGGTTACTTTGTAAGTGTTACTGTGGTGTCTCAACATAACTACGCTATACGCAAGGCTTTTGTCTGCATGGGGTTTCCAGGATTTCTACCTGTGTGATTCTCACCCTTGAGATGTTAATCCTATAGAATACAAATATGGAAGGGGTACACATGAATATACACTCTAGATGCAGGATATGTAATCTAGATGTCTATTATATACAAGTGGGTAAAACTTCAAAGAAAAAAAAAAAAAAAAAAAACAATTAAACAGAGTATCTTTTCACTGTTTTGTCAGAAAATAGGAACCGTTGTGGCGTTGCGGCTAGACGCTCGCCTGCCTATATGAAGGTCGTGGGTTCGGATCCTGACGATACTGGACGTTTTTCAAAAATGATCTATGCTCCCTAGTCGACCTAGCCTTTAATGGGTACTAGGTATAGTCCTAGGAAATAAAGGCGACCGGCGTAATGTTGACCACATCACCCTCCGACTGCCGATAGGTTTATATAACACAGGTCTTGCCCTATATGCCCAATACACATAAAGGAGTAGAAAAGGGTCCTTTTTGTAGCAGGAAATAGAACCACCACTGATAGACTTGCTAAGAAAGGAAAGGTATATCAACAGACAGACAATGCAGTCAGAAACAGTGGACATACATCGTTCTTGAACTTCTTGATTTCTAAGCTTCTGTGGCCTCAGTGTTTGTGTAGAAAAAAGACTCACTGACCAGCATGACGTCAAAAGTGACATACATATGATATAATAAGTTCGTTAAAATCTGACGCATGGAACCGAAAGGATCAGATATCGCAGCCTTGCTCTGAACCATAACACAGTGTGCCAACCGCCCTATTAAGGATAAACGAAGGAACAAATATTAAAAAAAAATATCGTAAGTTGATATCGTTACTTATGAGATGTAACTCTAACTTGGTTCATTATGCAGTTTTCTTTTATCTTCATAATCTCTTTATAACACGTGGATAGACCACACCTTGGCATTAAGACCCAACACTTTTGAAAAAGATAATAAAAATAAAAGGAAATTAAATTTCTTTGATTACCTGTGTTACAATGACGTTTTATATATAAATCTCTTTCTTCTTTTTCTTTCGTTGCTTCGGGTGTAGATAAAGGTGCACTATTTTGGTTTATGCTCATCTGGCTGTCTCGACCAAGGACACTTCCTACCGTGTATACTTTGTTTGATTTTGTCTTTCCATGTTTTCCTGGGTCTACCACGCTTTATTGATGAAATACAGTTGCTGTGTGAAAGATGAGTGTTTGGAAGGACCGAATGTGAGACTGGCTTGCATGCCCAATTAGTGACCTTTTGAATATAAAGTTCGTACATTCTGCGTCCTTCTTCTCTTTCGACAAATGCCTCGTCAATACTCCATCAGAAGACATTGTCTTTAAGTGGAAAAACCATTAAAAAAAAAAAAAAAAAAAAAAAATAAAACTTTGCACATGCCTATTTTTCTGTCTTCCAATTTACAGTATGATACACAAAATATAGGAATAAAAAAAATCCAAACGAAAAGTAGATTAGCGAGCTTTCCAATATAACTAACACAAAGGAAAAGTGAACGTTGCGGCTACAGTCTAATTCAGTACATACATAAATCAAAGAAAACCACACCACAAAACAGAGAAATCACCACGTAAATCATTCTTAATCACATCAGGATTATACATTTATTGAATTCATAAATAATCATGATTATATTATGTAACCATATTATGAGAACTGTTTGTGTATTAGATGCTAAGTTTATCAAAGCAAAAATTAAGTGTGTCCTTTCGCGCATATGACTATAGATCACACCAGGATTGAATAACCAGGAAGCAACTCTTGGAGTTCTATTGGTGGTAAAACTTCGAGGTAGTATCTCAGAAAGGGGGGGGGGGGGGAACAGTAACTTAGTCAATATAACAGGTTGTGTGTTTAAAAGTACAGGTAACCAGTGAAAAAGATATAGCCCTAGGTATGTGAATGTAAAAAAAACTTAAATATATCAGGCGACATTAGGTATAGGTTTGATTTTGTGTAACCTGTTCACTTCACTGATCTCTTCACACACACAAAATAAAAATCTCCGGAATCCGATTCACAAAGCGGGATTGACCCAAGAATTGTCTGGGCGTATTGAAAGAGTACGAGGGATCCAACTCAACGAGGAGGAAAGCGGGCGGGGGCGGGGGGGGGGGGGGGGGAGTCTTTGAACAAGAACAAAGTCCAAAATTGGGCGAACAACGCGGATGTTTTCGATGGAATTTACATGTGGTGAATGCGAAGACGAGGATGCATGGAGCTGGCGCTGGATAGGACACATAATAAAACATAAACCTAGAATGTCATTGTAATAGAACGAATAGGGGCCAAAAAATTTGGTTAAAAAATCCGTGCCAGCTGCACAATTAAGGCTCATCACAGCTACCCTCTGTAGTCTTGTGCCAATATTTTGTGGTAAGGAGATAAAAAACCCAGAGAAATCAGAATTTAAAATACGAAGGCTATTCAGCGATGGCAAAGGATACGACCACTTTGCGTGAGTATATAAAGGTTTTTTTCTCACACTTGGTATATACATCTGCTATTTATGTGTCAATACAGATCATACATCATTAACGTGTAACGACGTTTCAATACAGAACTACAGTCTCTATACTGAAGTCAAGACGCCTGTGTTGGTTGGGACACGTCTCTCGCATTGAGGATGGTCGCATTCCAAAGGACCTCCTGCATTGTGAACAGGCAAAAGGATCAGATTTGCAGGAAGGCCAATGCGACCCTATAAGGGCATATTCAAACGCGACCTAAAAGATACCAGACACTAGGGAGAGATCAGCTGCAGACTGACTCCTCTGGAGACAAGACATTGAAACATGGGCTGTTGCAGTATGAAATATGCCGAACGCAGCAAACTATAGTCAGAAGACGACTGGGAGAAAACCGGCCCCAGAATGACAAAAGAGTATCAACGTTTTTATGTGGATATCAACGTTTATATGTGGACTATGTGGTAGAGACTGCCAGTATCGCATTGAACTTCACAGTCATAGCAGACGCTGATCCCAAAAGCAGCGTCACGAGATCCCTAAAGACTAACGGTGCCCACTAATAAAATCTCGAATGGAGTAGTAATGCAGACAGTGTACATCATACATCCTCAGTAAAGTGATAATACAGACTTCACATATTACAACTCCCGTGAGACTCAGTACAGAAAGCACACCGTTCCTTGTTCTGATGTTGCAGTAGTACAGACTGTACTTTATATATGACATCTTCAATGATTATATACATACACGTTTTTTTTTTTTCAAGTTTGCAGAAACAATGAGTTGGTAACCCTTTGGCTCGGTACTATGGATATCGCAACCTCTTGGGCCTGATTCCATCATAGATACCGTATATCTGGGAGTATGTGGCTTTTCTGCCTACCCCCGGGCGTGAACCCGAACCACAAGGAGTTCGTCACGCGGTCGCCGCACAGTCAGGTTTAGCCAACTGTGCTAGCGAGCCAGGCACACACACACACACACACACACACACACACACACACATATATATATATATATATATATATATATATATGTCCACACACAAATTTATCTTACATCACGAATGATGTAATTAAAAACTGTACATCTTACTTGCGTAGTGATATGGCAATACAAGGCTGCACATTAAACATCTCTACGTCTCTTATGATGTCACAATGTAGACCATAAGTAAGACATAGCTTATGATGTCACATTACATATAGTAAACAGAAATATCTAGTGATGTCAAAATACAGACTGTACATCAAACACCTCTAATGATGTGACAATACAGACCATACATCATACAGCAGTAATGATGTCACAGTACAAAAAGTACAGCAAACATCATTAATGATATAGCAATACAGAATGTACATCAGTCTTCTCTATTCTTGTTACAATACAGATTGTACATCAGTCTTCTCTATTCTTGATACAATACAGATTGTACATCAGTCTTCTCTATTCTTGTTACAATACAGACTGTACATCAGTCTTCTCTATTCTTGTTACAATACAGATTGTACATAAGCCTTCTCTATTCTTGTTACAATACAGATTGTACATCAGCCTTCTCTATTCTTGTTACAATACAGACTGTACATCAGTCTTCTCTATTCTTGTTACAATACAGACTGTACACCAGTCTTCTCTATTCTTGTTACAATACAGATTGTACATCAGCCTTCTCTATTCTTGTTACAATACAGATTGTACATCAGTCTTCTCTATTCTTGTTACAATACAGATTGTACATCAGCCAAACTATTCTTGTTACAATACAGATTGTACATCAGCCAAACTATTCTTGTTACAATACAGATTGTACATCAGCCAAACTATTCTTGTTACAATACAGATTGTACATCAGCCAAACTATTCTTGTTACAATACAGATTGTACATCAGCCAAACTATTCTTGTTACAATACAGATTGTACATCAGCCAAACTATTCTTGTTACAATACAGATTGTACATCAGCCAAACTATTCTTGTTACAATACAGATTGTACATCAGCCAAAACTATTCTTGTTACAATACAGATTGTACATCAGCCAAACTATTCTTGTTACAATACAGATTGTACATCAGCCAAACTATTCTTGTTACAATACAGATTGTACATCAGCCAAACTATTCTTGTTACAATACAGATTGTACATCAGTCTTCTCTATTCTTGTTACAATACAGATTGTACATCAGTCTTCTCTATTCTTGTTACAATACAGATTGTACATCAGCCTTCTCTATTCTTGTTACAATACAGATTGTACATCAGTCTTCTCTATTCTTATTACAATGCAGATTGTACATCAGCCAAACTATGGTTATTAAGCGTACGCACCAGCCATCTTCAATGTTCCAGTAAAATACATGCAACATTTGACACGTTAGAATCCACCGGCACATCCCACTCTTTGTACATCAAATTTCTTTAGTGAAACGTAACCTGGGCTATACTTGACGAAATTATACATACATATACATTGTATAATGTACAAGTTGGGTCAAATGTAAGGTTCTTTATTAATATCTTACCCCAGATGACGTCACAGGACAGCCCAACGTTATAGAGGGTGGTAAGACTGGGTTTCCCAGCTTTCTGATGCTTTTAACGACCCCAAAACATCCAGAACTGGCCCTAAATACAGACCCAGCTACGTCCCATGAGAGAATGCAGCCTAGGTCCCACGAATGCTTGCAGCCTAGGTCCAACGACTGTGTTCAGCCTATCTACCACCCCCTGATATATTAGACTGTCCCGTGACCTGTGGATTTCCCCAGTTTGGGGGTAGGATATTAATAAAGCACCAAATTTAATAACAACCACACTTTACTAATTTACGAGGTATAATGGAGTCTTAATACAGAATGCACATCAACAGTTCCTGCTAATGTGGTAATAGAAATTGTACATCACACTGTTCATGGACATTTACAATCGCGTGGTAATATATAGACTACTATAGATAATACACGATCAGTCGTTTTACGCTCATGGAGCTGCTGAGGGGGAGATCGGGGCACCCATGAATGGAGATCGGAGCACCCATAAACTAATAACGTTACGTAAATATCTTCAATAACATGATAATGCAGACATTATTAGCTGAAGGCGAAAAGAAGATTTAAGCATTGGAAATGCGATCTTTCAGACAAATTCTTGGCATAACATACCACATCACAAATGAAGAGGTTCACAAGATAATTACCAAGCACACTGACAACTACGAACCGTGTTTAACTACAGTGAAGAGGCGGAAAATGCGACGGTACGGACATGTAATAAGACCTAACGGCTTCTCAAAAACAAAACTACGGGGTTCAGGAGACAGAAGAGGCAGACCAAGAAAGCCCTAGGTACAAAACTTGACTGACTGTAATGTATTAATGAAGTCCGTCACATCTGATCGTCAAAAGTGGAGAGATCTGGTCAGATAGTCAACAGCAGCTGGTGACACAGCAACAGGCAGTGTTACGGAGCGGTGATAATGATGATGATGATGATGACAGATATACTCAAACAGCTGCAATGAGGTATTTAGTAAAGACTGCACATAAACATCTTCAGTGACGTGGTTATGCAGACTGTAACATGTTTAATGGCACTACAATACAGACTTTACTAGACTTGCAATAACATATAAGTAAAGGACCTTTTCCACGCCTTGGGGTGTAATGGGCATATAGGGCTAGACCTATATCTTTTTCTTCTTCTTTGCGTTCACCGGCTGTAAATTCCAGCGGAAAGTTCGTTGTTTGTCCACTTGTGGACTTTAGTTTTGTTCCAGAAACTGAATGTAGCGTGCAGATCCGTTTGATAGACCAGGCTTATTTATTTACATCAGACTGCTGGTTCTTTGCCTCTCAGGCAAATGCACTCCACTTCGAAGAAGGTCTCAAAATAATGCACTCTTACGACATGCTTTTGGGTAGGCAGCTGGTATATTTTTGTTTTCCCCATAATCAACATCACGCCGGCCATCTTTGCTTCCCATGACTTTAGTACACATTTTAGGTCGATCTGGGAGCCAGAACCTGAACCTACGACCTTCAGATCGGTCGAGGGGCGTCAAGCCTGTACACCAAGGCGGATGTTTCCCTTGTAATAATACTCTGAGGGCGGAAAAGTACCATCTATTCTAGCGGTTCTCAACCTGTGGGTCGCAACTCTTTTATGGGTCGAACGGGTAAAGTTGGGAGCGACCACAAGAAGTAGAAGAATAAGATGAGACCTAACATCTTCAAAGACGTTTCAGTTCAGACTGTACTGCCGACTATAAACATTTTCGAAAGCCTAACTGCACATCACTGTACCCAGTATCTTAAACGATGTTGTTAAACAGTTTTTACTTCACTAAGGCATTATGATATTATGTAAACAAGTCAAGCAAAAATAAACAAGCTGAAAAGAAGTGAAGTACCAAATAATTTATTTCGTTCTGCTTTCATGTTTTAATTCACTGTTTACAAAATAAGTTAATGCCTTAGTGATCTAATAACTTATACAAGGAACAAATAGCAACAGTTAGACACAACCACATCGTGTTGCCACACATAGAGATAACAGGAGGAGTACATAAAGAATCCCCAAGCGTTTTTAACTTGTATACATTTTCAAACAAGTTCAGGAATTGCCTGGACTGAATATTAATAGAAAAATGTAAAAAAAAAAAAAAAATATGAGAAACGTGGATGAGACAGTTTTGCTAGCAGAAAGCGAGCAGGAGTTACAAGATCAAGTGGATCAAGTCAACAATCGGAGTGCAAAGTATTAGTTTAGACATTAAGGTTTGAAAAACACAGACACACACACACAAAATCTTAGTAATTAACGCCACAGAGAGATATTCGAACAAGTAACAACTTATTTTCCTATCTTAGGCAAGTCATAACAGACGATGGCAGAAGTCAAGCTGAAAAAAAATGGAATGGCTAAAACTATTTTCAGTAAGTAAGTAAGTAGTAAAGTAAAGGTCTTTTTTCACGTCTTAGGCGCATCGGGCATATGGAAAGAGCATCCCACGTTTTTAGAGACCAATCGGCACGGGTGGGTAATGTCGACAGCTATACGCCAGCCGTCTTTACTTCCCCATGACAGCCATCCTGGTACTCATTTTAGGCTGGATCGACCTGCGACGCCCCATACCTGGATAAAAATCCACGCAGCCAGACCCTCTGGTTACACCCAGGTGCCTCATTCTCACCAGGCCATAATAATCTTCTTTCTCTACAGATTCAGTTGCTTGTTCCCAAGATGCCTTGACCACGTCTGCCTTATCAAGCATTAATTCACCATCCAGTGGTACGGATCCAGCCAATCTATCTGACTGTTCATTACCCACCACGCCGGCAGTGCCCGGAGAAAAGATCCAAAGTATGCTCACTACCCGTGACCTTTCAAGTGAAGCTTGCCACTCTGCTCGAAGCATTCCTGTCTCTGGAAATGTTGACGTACAAAAAAATAGGTTGTATTTCATGGAGACAAAGGCAATCAAAAATACAAATTCTGGAAAGAATGCGAACGAAAATAGAATTACTGATATTAAAAAAAAAAAAAAGGAAACATTTTAATATTCTGGCTGCATTAATGCGCTTTTTAAAACCATACTGGAGAAAAATGAAGAGGGCCAGAAAGAAAGAGGCTGACAAACGATACAAGTTGGAAGACAACAACAAGACATAGACGAACAGTAGTCTGAGAGGCATGGTGTCCGCCTCGAGTGCTGTAGGTCCTGAGTTCAAGCCACGGTGAAAGGCTGGGATTGTGTTTTCATGTGTACTTCTAGTAATCTCTCCTGGTCTCTGGGTAGTAAGATCAGAGGCCCGTGTGTATTGTTGCACACTTAAAAATCCCTTGGCCGCAGTACCCACAAGGAAAGAAGTAGTTACTAAACATAGCACAGACATCAGAAATTTAAACCAAGGGGCAAACAAATATATATATATTCACAATGACAGCTGGTCTACATTTTTTCCATACTTGGCATTTCCGGTTACATTCTGACGTAGACCACTGCTTATAAATCTGTTCTGTTGTCCGTTAATAAAGACTAGTGGAAATGCCCGGCTGTATTTCCCTTGGCTGCTGGAAATGGAAAAAGAGTAGTCTAACTGCGCTGCCCGGTTAAAATTTAGAGTTAAAAATCTACTCGAAGTATTTGAGGATCCTCGCCAATGCTACAGAGTTCGTGCACTGTGCTGAGATTCTTCGCACTCAGGCTTGAGTCAGAAGTAGAACAGAGCACTTAAAGGTTATTATCCTTGTGCCACGATGTTGATCGGCGTCTAAATCTAAATCTGAGAGAGTGTACACACAAATTAACAGACAAAGCGTGCTGAAGAACCACTGCAGTGAACCTTTACTTCATGTTTTTTTTTTTTTGAGACAGTCTTAAGGACGTGATTCGTTGTCTTAGGTGCCCATACACAAGTGCACATGGCTGATTCGCCAATCTTAAATTTTGTGTACATGTGGCTGCGAAGTCAAAGATGTCTTTTTCTTGATTATTGTTAAAACCATCTTAATCGCACAACTGGTATGACCATAAGTGCTCCTATCTCCTCATGAGTATGTCTCCAAGTGTGTTTAGGCTAACAACTCTCGTTCTATTTTGGTTGATGTAACGACGGATGGCTCGCGCATGAATTTCCTGTCTACGGTTGGTTGGTACACCTAGAGTATGCAGCCTATTCAGTGAAACATGATTTTCTACGAAACTAAAAGCCTAAAAAAGTATGTGTGTACGTTCTACCCACCAGGACATCACACAAGCGATAAATACCCGATTACACAAAGTGCTACCATACGGATGGGGTTAACCCATAGAGAGGTCCCGGAAACCCCGTTTAACAATTTTTCAGGCCTGGCTATATTTACGACACCGGCAAAAGACAGGGTGGATCTTCAAAATAACTATTTAAAAAAATTGCATTCCACAAAGCCATGACGAGATTCCGCCTCACAATGTTTTCTGAGGCGCAGAAGAAAAAGACTTGCTCTAGTCCTCTTGATTATAAACTGTTAACATTTTCACTTCAGTAATCCATTTTTATGGTGGAGATGGCACCTGACTGCCATTATGTACATGCAATGTAGTTGCTAACTTCACATGCGCTGTGCACACATACACAATCTGACCAAAGGCAAACAAATTTGGCACGTACCAAAAATCAACAGTTTCAAGTCTGTTATGACATAGGGTAACCCCAGACAAACGTCTTTCTTCTTATGTCAAAACACACTTAACATACTCATTAGATGAGAGCTGATTTCCAAAAGTAACTTTCTTCTGTTTAAAAAAAAAAAATTATAATCGTCTTTCTTCTCCTCCTCATCCTCCTCCTCATTCTTCTTCTTGTTCTTGTTCTTCTTTTCTTCTTTGCGTTCACCTACTAAAAACTCCGATAGAAAGTTCTTGTTCTACGCACAGTTCTGGATGTGGTCTTGTTCCGGAACTTAAAACTGCACTCACTTCCGTTTTATTAATGGAGGCTACTGATTCATGGAATCTCATGCAGATGCACCCCGACTTCTTCGAACCAAACACCCATAATTAGTCGTCTCCGATAACATATTTGTTTGGGAGGGAATAGTGTAAAAAAAAAAAAGGGGGGGGGGGGATTTATATCTTCCCCCCAAACTATTCCGAAAAAAAAAAAAATTGGCCGCAGTACCCACAAGGAAAGAAGTAGTTACTAAACATAGCACAGACACCAGAAATCTAAACCAAGGGGCAAACAAATATATATATATATATATATATATATATATATATATATATATATATATATATATATATATATATATATATATATATATATTTTCACAATAACAGCTGGTCTACATTTTTTCCATATTTCGTATTTCCGGTTTCATTCTGACGTAGACCACTGCTTATAAATCTGTTCTGTTGTCCGTTAATAAAGACTAGTGGAAATGCCCGGCTGTATTTACGCCTTAACTTGTGCTTTCCCTCTGGTAACTTTCGATATATTTTGTGTTTATGTATTTCACAATACTCAGAGGAGTTCATTACTGCATCCACTGACCGCTGGGTAAAAGTCGTGAATTATCTTTGCTAAAGTCAATGTTGGAATAAATCAATCATCAGTTCTCTTTATGCCCAGTCGCACTTAGGGCTGCAGAGAGGACTTTCCATGCTTTCCTGTCCTGTGCATTCTTCAGTGCAGTTTTCCATGTCAAAGATGCCGCACTCAGGTCACTTTCCCTCGTCCGTCTCCATGTTGTTTTAAGGCGCCCCTTTATTCTTTTTTCCCCTTCATGTTGGAATAAAGGCCGATTATACATCTGTGAACAGTTTTTTTTCTAGGGATAAGAAAAAAAAAAAAAGGGGGGGGGTGGGGGGGGGGGGGGGGGGGGGGGTTTGCTGCTATTCCCATGAAGTGTCAAATAAAGGTGACACATCCGCCATAAAGTATTTAATACCGTAGCCCTAAAAAAGTATCCAAAATGGATAATAGTAAGCCGCATCGCAAAAGTATGCTTTAAAAATCGCTATGGAAGAAACCAACTTTATATATAAAGCGAGCTAGTTTGACTATTTCCTTCTTGGTTTGTTTCGTTCCCTGAGTAGTTTTATTCCAGATTTACTCTGACTGTTGACCTAGAATTCCCAACGTATTTTTAATCTAATCCTTATTTTCATAATCATTTCTAAACACATAACTATATTTTATGCCGTCTTGGATAAATCTGACCCAGCTGCCATCAAGCCATTCATTTCTCTTATCATGCTGGGGTAATTTCTTATCTGAACCTTTAACGCGCTTCCGCTGGGTCCAGCTTTCTCGTGCGATGTGTGCAGTAATGATTGGCTTTGTCATCGCGTGTAAATTATGATGTGCCTAATCTATCTAATGACGTTCGTGATTATGAAGTGTGATTCGGAAATGTAAGAGCTATGTTTAAATATGTTTTAATGTCATTGAAACTGGCGTGTATAAACATATCCCTGTGTTGTAGGGTGTATACGTCACACAGGGCTCGTATTCGTCATTTGATTAGTCCATCTGGATATCGTAAATTAAATCTAGTTTAGCACCTTTGGCCAGTCTCATCATACATCTTAAATGCAGGGGTGTATTCTGAATGACTGTATATTTGTTTGTATAAAGTATCGCCATTCCTACTTTTGTTATCACCGCCTGCCTAGTTAATGTAACATATACTGTTATAGTGTGTCCTTTTTTGGGTATTGTCTTCCGCATTACAGCTCTATGCCTACAATAAAGTACCATACGATTATTTAATGCAATTACTGCTTAGACTAGAAGTTAATCCTATTCTGATCCGCTGGATTGCTGCGGTCCTGTTCCAGAGAAAGATTGTACTAAGATGTGGTAGCTGGTCCTCAGAACCGCAAACGATATGTCCAGGCTTGCCACAGGGATCACCGCTATCACCAGTCTTATTCAACGTTTATACGGTGATGATCACTGAGCAGCAGTTGAAAGGAAAGGGGAGGACTTTGTCATTTGCTGATGACATTTTGATTTATCGACGAGGGCGTGATAGACAGGAGATCGCCAGCACTATGCACAAAGAACTCGATCGAATTGCCGCCTGGTGTGATGGTTCCAATGCCTATGTCAATCCTTCGAAGGCATCAGTGTCATGGTTCTCTTTGAACAATCACATTGTCAAGTCGGACTTACCAGAAGTGATAATGTATTGATCAGAACCAACGTTATGACGTTTCTCGGGGTGAGGTTCGATCGCAGCTTGTCATTCAGGGAACACGTTGACCATGTGATAACAAAAGCACGCAAAGGTCTATCTGCAATGAGGATTATGGCTGCTTCCAACATTGAGCAAAGACTACTAATACTTCTATTCTACGGTCTGGTCCTTTCCCCCATTGAATACGCTCTGGCCATCCTCACTGTCAGTGCTACCCAGATTGAACGACTCGAAAAGGTGCAAAATGAAGCCATGCGCATTATTTTGGGATGTACTAGAGACACATCCTGTGGAGCAATGAGGTATCTACTTGACTTTCCAACAATGAACCAAAGGATCAGGATGTGGAGGGCTCGGGCATATCTCAAAATATGTGCTGATAAGAAACACCCACTGCATCAAGCGCTTTTTAGTGAAAAGGGCGACAGACTGAAGAGGGGGAAATCGTGGCTAGGTCGGGCAGAAGATGTTATTAGGCAAATATGCAGCCTAACCGACATCATACCTGGTGCAGAATGGATACCTGTGCCTCAGGCGTTTATTTGTACATTTTCCTGTATTGTCACACTCAACATGCGATGTAGAGAAGAGAATCCTGTTGCTGTTAATGCAGAGGTCAACGCTCTCATCGGTGAAAATTCAGACGAAGCAGATGCAATAATCTATACAGACGGATCCGTTATACGCCAAAGAAGAAGCGCATGGGCATTTACAGCACGCTCAGCGGGCAGAACAGTCAAAGAAGCCAACGGCGCCTTCTCGATGACAACCAGCAGCATGATGATGGAGGTGATGGCAGTGACACAAGCGCTTGCCTGGCTTGAAACACAAAAATACACCCGCGTGTGTATACTCAGTGATTCAATGAGTATGATCCGGAGGGTTCAGGCAGGTTCAGTGCGAAGACAATGGCTTGAATCATTACAGAAGTCCACTGTCCGTGGAGTCACCTTTATTTTTGTTCCGGGACACGCAGGCGTCGATGGAAATGAAAGAGCTGACAGGTTGGCTGGATCCGCTATCACTACCGACGGTCAGCCTATGGATCATGCTGATATTATCAATGCCCTCAGAGAAATGGGAAGGATAGACGACTTTGGTGGCAGTGAATCCACATCACTCGCCAGAATGGCAGACTTGGGAATTAAGATCGGCACAGCAAAAAAACGAGACGCACACCAGTTACGCCAGAAGACTTGTTAATCAACATAGAACTGGTACTATTAGCCATCGGACGTTGGGGTTCATACTGAGGGGAGGATCTGAGCACCTATGGACATGTCCTGAGTGCAATGAGGATAACCCAACTAACTAACTAAGCTCTATTTGTAATCGATTATACTGATTAGACTGTTAATGGTATTAGGATTAAGCACTTCAGTATCAGGAAATGACGTCAAAAATTGTTAAACAACCACATTCGAATACCCGCACCGCTAAGGAACACACGCTCAATCAAAAAAAAAAAAAAAATACTCTTTCTCCAAAGGTTAACACCATTATAGCTATGATCAATGATTAAAACAATGGTATATAGCAGTGATATTTTAAATAAACGGCCACATGGCGAGCTACCTAGTGCGGCAGGGTGCTGGAACCAGATCTGAAACTGATGACACAGTCTCTTTGTCCCTCCGCGGTCACCACAGAACGAAGCTCTCCATCGAATGTCTGGATAGAATGGGTAGGATTGACGTTTGCTTCATAAACGGAGCGCATCTGCATGGGATGCAATGAACCAAAAGTCTGCAGACACCTAACCAGATCTGTGAAACGGATATGCCCGCAACACTTGGAACAAGACTGCAGTCCACAAATAGAGGGAAATCCAGGATAGCTACAGCTCTAAACGGGGGAGTCACTATGTAGTATAGGATTCTTTTTGTTGTTTTATTCGTCGATAAAACAGGGTGCAAACACTCGATTGCATCTGTGAACGTAAATGTGCGTGTGTATGTGTGCCTTTTTTACCGTAGAGTCCAATGCTTTTGCGTTATTTAATTATTATTCACATTATGTGTACTGCTATATGAACATAAAATGCTTCAAAGATAGAATAAAACTACTGTGTGAAAAATTATTGTTCGGAAGGGTCGAATATAAGACGGGCTTGTGTGCCCATTTTTGACACTTTAAAAAAGTAAGTATCTCTCTCTCTCTCTCTCTCTCTCTCTCTCTCTCTCTCTCTCTCTCTCTCTCTCTCTCTCTCACTCTCTCCTTCTCTTACGGTGAGCTTTCAGTCAGTTAATTTCTCTCTTTCTGTCCGCCCTCAGTCACCTCTTCCTTTAGCACGTATTCGCTGGGTGCTTGCTACAGTTACAGTAAAACCTCGTTAACATGAACTCGTTGAGGACGAATACCTGGTAAACATGAACACAGTTTTAGTCCTAGCAGGATTTATTTGTTCGTAATAAATCTATAAGTACCCGATGGCATGAATGTTTTAAATACGAACTCTGGATTTTTCGTTCCCTCGGAATTCGGGGTTAACCCGCTTTTTTCTGTACTAACTGCTGACTGTTTCTGAAAATCGCTTTTTGTAAAGGTAAAGAAAAAGTCGGGAGATGTTAACCAGCGTCATTGCACACGGTTATAAAACATAAGTGCTCTGCCACCAGTACGGACAGCTGATAAGAAACTGTCTGCATGTGTCGCCGTTAGCGACGTACCTCCATTTACCCCAGAGTGTCACTCTGGTACCCATTTCCTAGAGGCTGGGTGAGCCCCGGGAGCCGCTCGGTTTCGAACACCGACCGTGGCGGCAGCTAGTCGCAGTTTTAGTTTCTGTTGGCCGTTTGTTGCAGCTTTAGTTTTTTTTTGGGCCACAGGCTTCTGACCGTTAAATGTTTCCTACAGCTTGGAACTGTTGGGTAATTTGTACGGCTTCTAGCGGTTGACTGTTTGTTATAGCGTCTAACAGTTGACTATTTTTACAGCTTCTAGCTGCTGACTGTTTGTTATAGCGTCTAACAGATGACTTTTTTTTTACAGCTTCTAACGGTTGGCTGTTTGTTACAGCTTCTAACTGTTGATTGTTTGTTACTGCCTTTAGCTATTGGCTGTTTTTTACAGCTTCTAGCTGTTGACTGTTTGTTACTGCCTTTAGCTGTTGGCTGTTTGTTACAGCTTCTAGCTGTTGGCGGTTTGTTTTAGCTTCTAGCTGTTGACTGTCTGTTAAATATTCTAGCTGTTGGCTGTTTGTTAAATATTCTAGCTGTTGGCTGTTTGTTACATCGTCTAACTGTTGCTTGGTTTTTTCTAGGACACAGGCTTAAAACTATTGAGCGTTTCTTACAGCTTCTAACTGTTGGGTAATTTTTACAGCTTCTAACTATTGCCTGTCTGAGACAGCTTCTAACCGCTGGCAGTTTGCTTTAGCTTCTAACTGTTAACTGTTTTTACAGATTCTAACTGTTGACTTTTTTTTTTTTTTTTACAGATTCTGTTGACTTTTTTTTTTACAAATTCTAACTGTTGACTTTTTTTTTTACAGATTCTAACTGTTGACTTTTTTTTAACAGATTCTAACTGTTGGCTGTTTGTTACAACTTGTAAATATTGGCTATTTGTTATAGCTTGTAGCCGTTAGCTGTTTGTTACAGCCTCTAGTTGTTAACTGTTTGTTACAGTTTCTAGCCGTTATATGTTTGTTACAGTTTCTAGCCGTTATGTGTTTGTTACAGTTTCTAGCCGTTATGTGTTTGTTACAGTTTCTAGCCGTTATGTGTTTGTTACAGTTTCTAGCCGTTATGTGTTTGTTACAGTTTCTAGCCGTTATGTGTTTGTTTCAGCTTCTAGCTGTTATGTGTTTATTAAAACGTCTAACCATTGGCTGTTTGTTACATTGGCTAACTAACTAGTTTTTATCGCAGTCACACATTACTTGCTATGTGGTACAGTCATTAAATATTACATTAGCATCAGTATCATAATCAACCAGAGACAAGACACTAGTCAAATATAACATATACAAAACATTTATCGTATAAATTACGTACACTAAAAATATGTCTTCAGACACAACGACACAGACATATAATGTGTCCAGGTCCTTTTAACGGTTCTGAACAATTCCACAAGTTAGATCATGCTTAAATCCATTCCAAGTCCTCAGCTTGATTCCCTGATAGACGTTGCCAGCTGTTCTTTCAAAATCCGAAAGAGTCCGTTTACAACCTGTTTAGCGCTTACACAAGTACTTCTTGCTACAAACTCCGTTTTAAAAATCTTACAAGTCTCTCTCTGGCGGTTCTTCGGCGGCACTGGGCTCCAGTAAAGACATTGTTCATTTAAAGATAATCTTCATCGGGCTTCAAAGACAAAGAAAATGTAGATGAAAAGTTGTCCACACTGCGAGCAAACCGTCCCCAGATCACACACGCAGCCAGCGATACGTTTCCAGACCAATAGAAATGTACATACGAAAATGCCGATTCTCCGAACAAAACATCTGCTGAATATATCATACAGACAACATTATAAGAGGTACACCCCAGTCGTCATATGTAGTTTTTGTAACTAGAACTTGGTCAACTTGATGATTCCATCGAAGTGGTCTTCTAGAAACTTGGGATATTCCCGTAATGATTGTCTTCAGCGAAGGGGAAAAGAAAATGTTCGTTTCCTTCGAATGAAAAGAAGAAATAGGCTTCACGAAACAAACTGTTGCTTTGAACTTGCTGTCTGTGTATCAGCGATTTTGCTGAAGAATCAGGAGCAACTTCCTAAGACGCACACATCCCTCGGTTCTCCTGTTTTAGATACCGTCGCAGACGTCTCTGCCATTTGTCCTTCCAGCGTATGACGGAAGCCAATCTGTCTGCGACAAAACCGGGCCTCAGTTTGTCTTCGGACTTGTACTTGCCGACAATCAGGTACAGCCGGTCAAGCCGGATTTTAGGGCACTTACATGCCAGGTCAGCCTTGGGGACCCATAGGTAGGTCTCAGCTTTCCTTGGCGTCCGGTCTGAGGTGCCTTTTTGGTAGGAGCCCACGATCGTGACGGTGAACTTGACCCAGTCGTCTTCGTTTTCCCTGGAGATGATCTGGACCTGGACAGCTGAAATAAAGACAAGGCAGCCATTTAGTGTGATCAATAATAAAAGGTACACGATAACAGTAATAATATTGACAACAGAACATATTCTTCTTCTTCCTTCGCGTTCACCAGCTGTAAACTCCGCTGGAAAGTTCTGGTTGTGTGTCTACCTTCCAGCTTTGGTCTTGTCACAGAATCCGAGTGTAGCGCGCACCTCTGTTTTACAGATCTAACTTATCGGCATGCAAACTGTTGGTTCTTTGCCTCCTAGGAAGATGCACTCCGATTTCGAAGGATGTACCCAGGTGGACGACTCCTACGACATGCTTTTTGGGGAGGCAGTGGGTCTACTCTTATTTCCACCACAATGGAGCCTCGGAGCCCACACGTGGACTACAGAACATTAAATCAATAATTCATACACATATATTGAACGTGGGGTTCAGGCGCGGGAGGGGGGGGGGCGGGGGGGGGGGGGGGGCGGGGGAGAGATCTGAGCACCTATGTCCAGACTGCCGTGAGCATATGTATATATATGTTAGTTGCGTACCCTTTACAGGAAATTGCAGAACCAACAAGGATTTCTTCGCTGTTGTGGTTTTTCTAGTCAAATTTACGTCCAGTAGTTTGTCATTTCTTCCTGGTCGGTCAGCTTCTGGATACCACTGTCGAAACCAAAGCAAGGCGCAAGGCCCGCAGTTGGGATCGAACCCGGCAGCCCAGTATTACAAAGCGCGTTTGCATCACCTAAGCCACAGACACCGAGAGGATAACACTTTTTAAACCAGAGTAAGAACTTCTATATCTATCAAACTTGTGTGCAGCCCGATGAGGTGGCGCGGGGGAGCAGACGAACTCGTCTGGTACGTCAGGGCAGATTTCTCCCATTTCCCACTTTATCTGTTCACTTGTGATAAATTTGAGAGTTTGTTGTTCCACAGTTTGGGGTAAAGGAATACAGGTGAAGCCGAAATTGTGCTGATGTTAAATAAACAAGCGGAGACAGTGGGTTTTAAGGGAGACCAGTGCAGTCAGTTAGCGTCAGGGGCGCTACACGAACAAAATATGAGGAAGCGGGTTTCCCAGTCTCCTTATAGTTTTGTTGGGGCGAGGGTATCAGAGCTCAAGCCGTTTTTTAAATGTGTTATAATAAAACAAAAATAATAATTATTATTATTCACGGAAAAGCTCATGAATATGATGATATATTAAAAAAATGATACGTGTAAACAAATATTAACAGGGTGACGTCTATACATGTTTAGGGAGAAGCATTTCACCATCTTGCACATTTTCGGGGAAAGGTGGGGGAAGTTCCTTACGGTGCCGCAGCCACCAGATTTTGGCGCTACAGGTCAGTGTTACACTAGGTACTGCGGGCAGTTAGATTGGGGGGGGGGGGGGGGGGGGGGGGGGGGCCGGATACTGACCAGAGGGGTCTACCAATGGTACGCCAGGATACTGTATGCATGAGGGTTGACATAATCATTGGTGTAGTAGATGGACTTAGAAATTATGATTTTTAAGGTTTTTGGTAGTAGCAGCTGCAGCAGCAGCCATAGTAGTAAGAATGGTTGCTGTATAAAAATAAACAATGACGAAGAAAGATACAATTAGCCAAAAAAAAAAAAAAAAAGCGAAACTATTAAAACACGAAAGCAGACGGTGTTATTAAAAATCAGGTAATCGGATAACTGCAGCTCTGGCGTTACAGTAAAGGGGTCACTCTATAGTTGCTCCGTTTCTGTGCCAACGAAAACCACACGTGCGCGCGCACACACATACACATTAAATGCATACAATAGTCTTAGGAAGTACCAACATAAACAGTCCGAAAGAAAATTAAATAAAGGCAGTTTATCATCAATGAAAGCAGCAATTACCACAAATCAGTAGCTGCACACGCAATCATTAGCATATGGCTCTGTTAAAAAAACCCACAGGGGTTAGTTGTATAATCATAAATAGAGGAAGCATGAGACAACAGCAGGAAGGGAAAAAAACTATCTTTACTTCTCTGTCTTCTTCTTTACTCAAATAAAACTGACATAAAATTTAACACACGTATCCACACGTATCCAAGTGAAGTAATTTGCATATTTGTAAAAGTATTATTATTGTAATATTTTTTTTATTATTTTAGTGGTGATAATGTTGGCATAGAAGCCGCTGTTGGATTTGCACCCAAATAATGGCTCTTGTGTCAGTGGGTGGTAATCATCGAGTAGTAGTAGTAGTAGTATAGTAGTAGTAGTAGTAGTAGTAGTAGTAGTAGTAGTAGTAGTAGTAGTAGTAGTAGTGGTAGTAGTAGAGGTGTGGCTGGCCGAACGGTTAGAAACGTAGGGCTCTCAGGGTAAATACTGGCAGTAACGGCAGCCGTAGTAGTAGTAACAACAGTAGTAGCAGTAGCAATAGTAGTAGCAGCAGCAGCAATTTTAGTAGTAGTAGTAATAATAATAGTAGTAGTAACAATTGTAGTAGTAGTAGTGGTGGTGATAGAAGTTTTAGTAACATCAGCAGCAGCAGCCAAAAAAAAGTAGTAGCAGCAGTTGTAGTAGTGTAGGAGCAGCACCAATTGTAGTAGTAGTAGTAGTAGTAGTAGTAGTAGTAGTAGTAGTAGTAGTAGTAGTAGTAGTAGTAGTAGTAGTAGTAGTAGCATCAGCACCATGGAAGTAGTAGAAAATATTGCTATAAAGATAAAACGTTGCGAAGAAAACACGAACTCTAAAGAAAAAACAGGAAAACTAAAAAAAAAACCCCAGTAAGGTCAGCTAATGTAGAGCAACACATGGGAAAGCAAAAAACTTGCGGAAATTGAGTAAATAAAGAATTATGAGAGGAGAGGATGAAAACAATACAAGTAAAAATGAAATGAAAACATTTTTATTAAGAAGGAATATAAATGAATGAGATAGAAAGAAAACTACAACAGCTGAAGGTGTGGGTGGTAAATCTGAAGCACTGACTGGAGAAAAACTAGTAAAACAAAAAGAGGAAGCAAAGATAAAATGAATACAAGAGAACATAAAAGGAACGAGATAACGTTACAATCTATTAACACTAGACTCACAAAACATGGCGATTATAAAATATTCTGGCTATCTTTCTTTATCGACATCGCATGAATGTTGAATATGAGCCTGTTAATGTTCGTTCCAACTTACGGTGCACACCTTTGCCTGCACACAACATATTTTTTATCCCTGCACAGCGCATTCAAACCTGATCTGCTTTGTTTATGCCCTTTGCTCGCCCCTCTTGATATCCTTGGATCTTTAAAGCGTCGAGTTGCAGACTCCCCTCAGGTGCTTTCATTTATCTTCTTCGTTTTCTGAAGGCATGTCACATTGGTGAGTGAGTGTTGTCTGTGCTGGTGATATTTCTAGTTTAATTCGTGGGGTAGATTAGATTGCCGAGCTCTGACGAGCTTCTCGTTCGGCGTGTGCTTGTTTTGTCTCAAACCTTGGTATTATTTCTACTTTCCCACCACCTTCAGCTTTCTGTGCTTCTGTTTTGTTTAATTATCACCTTGCTGATCATAATAGCCTCCTGTGTAGATTTGCTGTTGCAGTTAGTAACGGGGTGGGGGGGGGGGGGGGTTGTGGGGGCGGGTAGGAGGGGAGAGATGGAGAAAAGGACAAAGATGGAGAGACAAGAAGAGAGATGGAAAGAAAGGGTAACGGGGAGAAAGAGATCAGAGAAAAAAGGTACTATTCAGCTTTTCCACCCCATCGCGTCGGCTGTGAGATTTGGTAGGGAATTCCTAGGTGGTTCCTTGTAAGGTCCTTTGATACTGGGTGGGTGGGGGGTAGGTAAAGGGGGGGGGGGGTAGGAAGGGGTAGGTTTAGTGTTGGTCGGTGTTCATTTAACAGTAACCCTACAACACTAAAACTGCTGTGTTCTAGGCGAATTTATGTGTTGATTGTTTTCATCGTGTTCATCGTTTATTGCGTCATCATTTCCGGCGTGTGTGTGACTTTCTTTCGTTCGTTGCCATGACTGTGCTTTGTTTGCAAGCGGTGTTCTTACCTCGAGACTTCGCCTTCAACTTCATAGACCTGTCAGCATTCCTGCATCTAACCCTCACACTAACCCTTATCCTAATCTAACTAACCTTAACCCTAATCCTTATCCCAATACTAACCTTAACCCTAATCCTTATCCTAATACTTACCTTAACCCGAACCATTACCCTAATACTAATCTTAACCCTAACATTTATCCTAATACTAACCTTAACCTACCTTACTCAACCTAATCCCTTACCTTAACCTTAACCTTAAACCCGAACCGATTCCATTGGGATAATACTAACTCTCGAACCCCTTAAACATAATCCTTATCCTAATACTAAAGAAAGAAAGTTTTTTCTGAACAGAGAAAAAGTTAGTTGCAGTTTCGGCTGAACCTTAACCCGGCTGAAAAGGTTGCGAGTATACATCCATTGGGACTGTCTTTTATTTTCAGGGCACTCCCCCGTCGACACCTCAAGATGGCCCTTTTCAGGGTGCACCCCAAAGTATCCCCAATTCTCACCTCGCCGACGGTTGCATAGAACGTTCTTTCATAAAGAAAGAAAGTTATCTGAACAGAGAAAAGTTAGTTGCAGTTTCGGCTGGGAGAAAGGTTGCGTACTTTCGGCTGGAAAACAGCGTGTCGACCCGGTGTAACGAAGCCAAGACAATTTTTTACCACGTAGTAAGTGCGGCGTCCGTGGCTAAGGCGTTGCGAGTCTGACTCGTCTGACCTACGTGGGCTGCGTGGATTTTTATCGTGAGCCAAAGACGGCTGGCGTAATGCTGACCACATTACCCGCTGAGTGCCGATTGGTCTGTAAAAATATGGGTGCTCTTCCCATATGCCCGATGCGCCTAAGGGCGTGTAAAGGGATCTTTACTTTTTACAGGATACTAATAGGAACACGCCGGACGAAGTCTTGTACTAACACCCCTAGAATATAGGACTTTCCCGGGAAATTTCCTACAAAATCTCACAGCCGACGCTTTGGGGTAAAATAGCTAAATAGTACCAAGGAGAGAGAGCGAGAGCGAGAGAGCGAGAGAGAGAGAGAGAGAGAGAGAGAGAGAGAGAGAGAGAGAGAGAGAGAGAGAGAGAGAGAGAGAGAGAGAGATTTAAAAAAAAATGGCCATAAACTAAGCACGACAGAGGAAGAGTGATGGAGAGACAGGGTAGGGGGAGGTCAGGTCTCAGGTCCCAAAAGGCGCCCCCCCCCCCCCCCAGTAAAAAAAAGGAAAAAAGAACAGAAATGTAATTCTAAAAATATCCCCCCCCCCCCACCCAACCCCCCAAAAAAAAAAAAATAATTAATTAAAAAATATCAGAAATATCACTACCACCCATTTTCCAGAAACTTGCATGGTGCTTTCTTGGAAGAAACAATGGTCACGTTCAACTAGCAGCCCCGAAGGAGGAGCTTTATTTGGCTAGGTTGGGTGAGCCAAATCAAAATGGCCACCAAGCGCTCTGAAAAGGACTCTTGCAGTGTTCATACGGTCAAAGGCGACAGGCCGAAATACTGTCCCTAATCGCGACAAAGTCGTCTATCGGCGAGCCAATGGACGACACGGTCGCTTGATTCGTTTCTCATAAGCATAGCGAGAAGCTAAGCGGTTATTCTAGTTACATATAAACGTTCTCTGTTTAAGTATTTATTTATTTATACATTTATCATTATTTTAACTATATTATTGTATTTATTTGCCATTCAGTACATAATAAAAATATTCATCGTAAACTTAAACACGGTTTAATACCCCAAGACTTATGTTGTTCCCCCCCCCCCCCACCACCCCCTAATTTTATTTGTGGGTACCCCTTACCGAGACTTCGTTGTCTGTGGCTTGGGCGTTGCAAACGCGCTTCGTAAAACCGCGGTTCCGGGTTCGATCCCAGCTGCAAGCCTGGGCTCTTGCGTTGGTTTCAACAGTGGTCTCGAGAAGCCGACCGTCCAGCGGCAATGACAAACCACTAGAGGTGAATTTGCCTAGAAAAACGACAACAGCCAAAAATACTGGGGTTGGTTTTGCAACGTCCCGTAAAGGATACGCAAATAAGGTGACGGAGGCTATATTCGTTAAACCATCCCGATCGCATGAAAAAAAAAAGTTCGATATAGCTTGAGAAAATTGTATGTTTGTGAGTGTGGTTTCCAGAGAGAAAAAAAAAATGGAAACCCCTAATCCAACTGAAAGGAAGACAATATTTAAAAACAACGAAAGGTGAGGAAGACGGGGGATGGGATTGTTGGTAACACAGAGTTGTAAAAATAACACGTTGGCGTCGAAAGTTGGGGTTAAAGAAACAATGGTTGTTGTGAGCTGAAACAGTGGCTGAGTGTTGCTGTTGACTCTACAAGCGTTTATGTTGCCAGGGCATTGTGGGGTATCCATGTGTACATGGGGGAAGGGGTGGGAATGCCAGGGAACTGCCAGGATGCGTGTGTACATGAAGTATCCAGTGGACGCACGTACACATAGGAGTTACTTGGGGCAGCGTTTCTCAAACTTGTTTCCGCCACGGCACCCTTGTCGTGGGAATTTTTTTTTTCGCGGCACACCTACCCTTTGATGGTTTGAATACTTAGGAAAAGAAGAAAACACAGTGCAAATGTAATGTTCTGTTGTATTTAATGCAATGAACGAAACTGTTCGGATGAATTGTTATTATTACTTCCTTTATGTTCATGGTAAGATTATTTAATTCTACCCTCAAATCACTCTTTTTTTTTATTTAAGCGTACGTTGAGAATGCCGTGCCAATAGCATTGTTTTCTAAACACACCTGCATCCAGAACTCTTCTGTTTTCTTCACGGTATTTCTGTTTTGCACTGCCGTCTTCGCTGATCTCTAGCAGATTTGGTAAAATTCTGGATTAATACTGCGACACCCCTTGCATATCCTGGCGGAACCCATGGGTGCCGTAACACCCAGTTTTAGAACCGCTGAGTTAGGGAACTGTGGGGACGCAGATGTACATGGGAGCATGTTAGGAAACTAAGGGATTAGAACTGTTAGGGAACTGTGTAGCAGGACGTGTGCATAAGAATATGTCAGAAAACTGTTGGGTTGCTTGTGCAGACGGTAGCGGGCTCGGTAGCTAACGATTGTACATGGAATATTCAAGAATACTCGAGGACGCGGGTGTACATGAGATATTTTAGGGAACTAT